>JAURVB010007033.1:0-39562 GCA_033002965.1 Piper betle
CAGTAACATGTCAACAATAGCTGATGTAACCACTTTTTTATGTTGTTCGAGCTCGACTCAAGCTCGAATATACACTGTTTAATTTTGACGAGTTCGAAACTAACTTTGCTCGGGAGTTCGAAACCGGCTCGATTATAAAGTCAAAAGTAACTCACGAGCACGCTCTCCCAACTGAGCTATCCCGCTACTTTAGTTATTTTATTGTACATAAATAAATATAACTAGCTACAATTAAACTTATATATATATACATACATACATATATATATATATACACACACACACAAACATATATATATATATATAGATATATATATTTAAAGACTATCTTATCGAGAGGCAGATAATGTTTCTATCTCAAACTTTAATCCGGATCGTTCGATTATAAGGACGACCTATATTTGATAAAAAGAAACACCCCACCCCTACCATCATTTAGTACGTAGTCAATAATAACATTTATTGCGCGATTTTAAATATATTTTAGACCATAGTCTCACATCTTGGTGAATAGTAATTGGAGGAAAATTTTTTAGAAACAACTGCTGTAGGCGCTGATGGAGACACCCTTAGGCCTGACTGTTGATGATGGGGATGGTCATGCATAAGGGCGTATGCAGCAGGTGTCTCCAAGTCCTGCTCTAATTGGAGACTCGGATCATCTACGGTTGGGATGCCCTTGACGACAGCCCTTGGATAAAACTTGCTAGCTCATTTTGGAAAGGACTTCGATGATTCCTATATATCTTGTACTTTATTTTACGCTTGTTATTAGCTAAAGGCAATAATAAATTATACATAATTTATCGTGCGTTACTCAGGTCAATTCATCACTTAACCTCTTTCAATTCAATAAAAACATTAATTAGACCCTTTTGACTTATTCAACTCATCACATAATTAGATTCACATTATATAACCCCACCTAATGATGATATACTTGACTTTGTGAGGTGGTAACAAATTCCACACAAGAAAATCAAATAACTTAATATAAAAGTAAATTCATAAACAAAATAATTTTTAATTTCATATATGGATCATTTAAGAAATGACGATAGTTAGCTAGGTTTTAAATATAATAACATTTTGTCTTTATAATTTTTATGAATTTTAATATGAATTTAATCAATGTAATTTATTTTATTTTATTGCATGTTATTTATGTTGTATGATATTTTGTTTATTTTAATATCAATTTATTTTATTTTTTTGATATTATATTTTTTTGCCATATTACAACCCTATATCATTGATTTGTTAATGGCATTAGATCCCGTTAATGCTTAATTGGTACGGTTATATTTGATGGAAAAATACTTTGTGCACTATTAAGTTTTTTATGTTTGTTTATCACTTTATGTTTGATTGACTCAAAGTGGTTGTCCGGCAAGGAAAATCCAAGTGGCTAATTAAATAAACTAGTAATCAATGCTTTAGCAATGAAAAATATGGTAACAACTGATAGATTTTAATAGAGGGATATAAATGATAAATTTTGTACGACTAGGGATTGTTTTTGAGAATGCTTTGTGTCAGTAATAGCTGATGTAACAATATCAACAACATGTCAATCTAACCATCCATTTAGATTTCATGGTGGTATTTTTTTAATAATCAGCAACATGTCAATAATAGCTGATGTAACCACTTTTTATATTGTTCGAGCTCGACTCAAGCTCGAATATACTTACACTGTTTAATTTTGACGAGTTCGAAACCAACTTGTTCAGGAGCTCGAAACTGGCTCGATTATAAAGTCAAAAGTAACTCACGAGCACACTCTCCCAACTGAGCTATCCCTCTACTTTATTATTTTATTGTATATAAATAAATATAACTGGTTACAATTAAACTTATACACACACACATATATATATATATATATATATATTTAAAGACTATCTTATCGAGAGGCAGATAATGTTTCTATCTCAAACTTTAATCCGGATCATTTGATTATAAGGACGACCCATATTTGATAAAATAAAGAAACACCCCCACCCCTACCATCATTTAGTACGTAGTCAATAATAACATTTATTTATGATTTTAAGTATATTTTGAGTAGGTAAGTGATGTTATGTATATTATTATATTATATTATCGAGTCCAGTTCTGAGTCGAGTTATAAGTTGATTTTGAGTCGAGTTTGAGTTATAATCGAGTCAAGTATTGCCTTACTCAAACTCGACTCGTAGGATTCGAGTTCGAGTTAAGTTCGAGCTCAAGTATTTAAATTTTGAGGTTCGAGTCGAGTCGAGCCGAGTCGAACACCAAATGCTCACGAGCCGGTTCGCTTCAATTAATAGCCCTATCCAATTGGCTAATTAAATAAACTAGTAATCAATGTTTTAGCGATGAGAAATATGGTAACAATTGATAGATTTTAATAGAGGGATATAAATGATAAATTTAGTACGATGGGGGATTGTTTTTCGAGAATGCTTTGTGTCAGTAATAGCCTATCTTGTTATATTTATTTAAAAATTATTTAATGAATTTTAATTTTATGATTTTAATTTTTATGAATTTTTATGAATTTTTAATTTAATCAATGTAATTTATTTTATTTTATTGCATGTTATTTATATTGTATGATATTTTGTTTATTTTAATATCAATTTATTTTATTTTTTTGATATTATATTTTTTTGCCACATTTGTAAAACCCGTGACTCGAGTCAGAGTTTTATGAGAGTGAACCAGTCGGTTCAACCGTCGGTTCGAGTCGAGTTAGCTTCATGGACCGCGAGCTGAGTTGAGGCCAGCTGTGAGTTATGAGCGATGAGGGTCATGTATGCTCAAATGTACGATGATAACGCCTAAAAGATGATGAAAAATGGGTTATTAAGTATATGGAGGTATGCAGTATTGATTGTTATTTTTATTTGATCGTAGAATAGTTTTAGGCCGAATAACGCATTAAGATGCATTGGATTATATTCGGGTGGGTTATTAGTTATAGAACATATCATTTGGATGTTGCAGTGTTTGTTTGATTTTATGGGATTTTTCCATAATTTTTAGAATTTTTCTAGGATTTATTAGGAGATAGTTATTATTATTGACTCGAGTCGAAGTCGAGTCAAGTTTAATTTACAAAATTGCCATCGCACACCCCTTCATCTCTCCCGACATCTTCCCCGCCAAACCCTAGCCGCGCCGCCGCCGCTGTGACCCTGACGACCAACCCTTCGCCGTCGCCGACGTTTCCCCCATCATCCCGACCGCCGTCAAGGCCGGCTGGAGCCCCGATCGGAGCATGCCGCCGCCGCCGCCCATTTTCGACGCCGCCGTCGACGTCCATCGCCGCCTCGGCTACCCTACTTGACACCACCATTGGACCAAGCTCGTCGAGCTGGTGCCGATAGACCCTCTGATTGCCCCGTCCCAAATCATCGCCGGAAAACTGTCAGAATCCGCCGGAAAACCGCCGACACTTGCCGGAAAACCATCGGAAAATTGGATTTGTGGGAAATTCGCCGGATCATCCGCCGAACGCACCCAATCCAATCTGATCGGACTTCGGACGCCGCTAGGTGCCGAATTCGAGTTCGAGCCGCGAAACGGAAACCCTAGCCGTCGCCAATTTTCGACGACGCGAGGTATAATTTATTTCAACTTAATTGTCTGAAAGTATTGATTATTAGAATTGCATGCTAGGATTGGTGAATTGTGTGTTATAATAATATATATAAATGTAGATTTGATTAAGGATAAAATATGAAATTTGTTTGATTAAGTGGTGTTAAAAATGGAGGCTAAGAAACCAATTAGGGTAACTAGGTAATGATCATGATCTAATGTAAACTAACCTAAGTAGACTTGCTAGAATTGATATAGGTTGATGTGTGTTGATTGATGCGTGATTGTGTTGATTGTGTGTGCATGCTATAGGATGTGTGATTCATCATGCGGGCGTTAGTTTTTAGCTTGATTGTGTAGGTATGGTGTAGGAGCTCGCCGCCTAAGTGCGTGGACCCGTTTGGAGCTTCTACCAGGTCCGTTTAGGACTCGTTCTCTGTTTTTACGCTACTCCATTGTGTATTTGATTTATCATGTACAAGACGAGTTAAGTGGCGTTTTATCGGATCCCACTTAACTCGGGCCATTTAGCCAACAGTTCTTTTTTCGGATTAATAACCCTCGAGGATGAGATCCCTCGAGTTTGTTTTCGAACTTCAGATCCAACTCAAGTTGCCTTCGGGCCTATTGTATAAATCCCAACCCAGGCCTATATATGTATAGTTTTCGCGTTTTCGGTGAGAGATGGGATGGGGTTACTTGCGGCCACGTCTTCAGATAGGGCGTGTGCCCGGAAGAGCGGGCTCTGGAGCTGGGGAGAACCCACTTCGTTCCCGAAGGATCCGGACAACTCCACCTTTGAGTTCCTCAAACCCGGAGAAGTGTGGAGGTTTACGGGTACTGCAATGCAGTGCATGTCTAGAATTGTGGTTCAAAGGGTACTGAAGGTGACTGCCTGAGAGTGCTCGGCCTTTGTGCTCAAAGCCAAGAGTAATATGGAAGGTGTAGAGGGTAGTAATGAATGAAATTTGATGCGAGAAACGATAGAGAAATGGCCAAGGTATGAGAATGAGAAAGAAAGGGGGATGTTGTCTACTCGAGGGCGACGGCCTGATAGCGACGGCTCCTGTATGTGCCCTGATGAGAGTTCTTGAGGAAGTATATGGTTTTGATTCAACAGGAGAGTTTGCTCTCCTGTGCCAGATTGATATTAGTTATTTTCCGCGCTGGTAACACTCGTTACTGACGGTTTTTCTATATATATGTAGGTGAGGAATGCGAGCGATGAAAGCTATCGGGACTGCGAAGGAGCAGCACGAAACCGCGCACACATGTACCTGCCGCGTGTAATGTATAATGATGGTTGTTTAATGTTGTGTGAATGATTATTACAATGTTTTTGCCTTGATGAATTGCTGGTTATGAAACGAACAGATAAATATGAGTGAGTAGGGAGCCTTGGAGTTCAGACTCGGCTCAAGTGAAACAAATGAGATAATGATTGAATGTCATGGTAGATTGTTATGTTTTGTTGTATCTTGATAAAATTTTTATATACCTTTGTTGTGGACAGGTTGGCCCTTATTGCACTTTTAGGGGAAATTCTGTCTCATTTTTCCGTAATAGTATATATTTTCTTTTGATTTATCATTTATTGTTTTGTTTTGCCTCATGTCATGCATGTAGGACTCCGCTAGAACCCAATTTTCTCATTCATGTATCTCATGTTTGCATCTTCGTCTTGAAACGCCGAGAGCAGATCTGGGTCGGCTTAACTGAACTTAGTAGATTAGCGAACGGTTCGGTCGCCGGTGACATTTCCGGGTCGGTTCACGGGTGAGCCAAAACGGGGTGTTACAACATTACAACCCCATATCATTGATTTGTTAATGGCAGTTTGACCCCAATTAATGCTTAATCGGTACGGTTATATTTGATGGAAAAATACTTTGTGCACTATTAAGTTTTTATGTTTTTTTATCACTTTATGTTTGATTGACTCATAGTGGTTGTCCGACAAGCAAAATCCAAGTGGCTAATTAAATAAACTAGTAATCAATGCTTTAGCGATAGAAAATATTGTAACAACTCATAGATTTTAATAGAGGGATATAAATGATAAATTTCATACGACGAGGGATTGTTTTTCGAGAATGCTTTATGTCAGTAATAGCTGATATAACAATATCAACAACATGTCAATCTAACCATCCATTTAGATTTCATGGTGGTATTTTTTTTAATAATCAGCAACATGCCAATAATAGCTGATGTAACCACTTTTTTATGTTGTTTGAGCTCGACTTAAGCTCGAATATACATGGTTTAATTTTGACGAGTTCGAAATCAACTTATTCAGGAGCTCGAAACCGGCTCGATTATAAAGTTAAAAGTAAGGACGTGGTCGATTCCTTCGCCAAGATGGTCACCCACATCGTCCTCTATGGCTTCTCTGCCACCCTGCTCCTCCAATTCTACGCCCTCCTCAATTCCAATTGGATGAAGGTCTGGTTGCTCTGCAAGCACTTCAGCACCCACTCGTCCCTGATCCAAAGCACCATCAGGAAGGTCTTGTTCCTGGTTAGACACCTGCAATTCGTGAACCTCTGGTCCAACAGGATCGGCCAGCACGACCTGCTGGCCTTCCCATCCCACACTTTGGGAAGACGGCTCCTACAGCTCTTCCCTATCATCATGCCCCAAACCAGCCAACTCCCGGTGCCCGACGAGGTGAAGATCGAGGTGCTCATCACCCTCAAGAAGCACGGCCGATTTCTCACCGACGGCTTGAACTCTTGTCTCCCAGGGAGGGACAAGAGGAAATGGACGTGCGAGCTCACCGAGATTGGCATCGCCTTCAACATTCTGGTTTGGCACATCGCTACCTCGCTCTTACTCACAGATTACCCCGTCGACGACATTAGTATCTGTAAGTCGACGTTGTTTGCATGGTTGAGGGGTAGCTCTAATAGTGAAAATCGTCATAGGAAGGTTGCTCGGATCTTGTCCAACTATTGCGCCTACTTGGTGGCTTCCTACCAAGAGCTCCTCCCTGATAGTGCCTGCTCTACCAAGCTCATCTACGACAACACTAGGGCGGACCTCCTACACCTGCTTGAAGAAAAACATGGCTCCCTTGCGACGTTGTTCGCAGCTCTCAAGGCATGTCCTAAAGAAGACAATTTGGCGCCCCTTCTCGTCAAGACCAATGACCTGTACAAGAAATTGAAGGATGAGGTTGAGGCGAAGATCGAACTTGACCCAATTAAGGGTATTGATTGGTTATGGAAGGTGCTTTCAGATTATTGGACGGAGATGGTTTTGTATCTTGCACCCTGTGACAACCCAGTAGAGCACATCAAGAGTCTAACGAGGGGAGGGGAGTTCATCACCCATCTATGGGCTCTGCTTACTCATGCCGGTGTCATCAAAAGAGTCCCCCAGCACGACCACAACCCTTACAACAGAGAAACTGATTACCAGCAAATCTAGGTTGCCAATTGGAAGGATTAGCAGTGATGCATGTTTGATTGTCTAATTAATTTGTATCGCGATGGGAAGTTAATGCGTTTGATTTGATCTAGTGTACTGCATGCTAGCTAGCTCGAAGTGAACGAGTGATATGTGTTGATTTATTTGGTTTCGAATTTGTGGTGTTGCTTGTGATGCGGTATTGTTCCCTTGGATAATAATGATTAAAAAAAGCTTTGTATTTGTTGTTGTTGTTGTTTATTTTTGGAAGCTGTATGTTGTTTTATGTTTTCTGCCCGGACCATAGTCTCACATCTTGGAGAATAGTAATTGGAGGAAAAATTTTTAGACCATAGTCTCACATCTTGGAGAATAGTAATTGGAGGAAAAAATATTAGAACATAGTCTCACATCTTGGAGAATAGTAATTGGAGGAAAGAATTTTAGAAACAACTGCTGTGGGTGCCCATGGAGGCGCCCTTAGGCCTGACCTTTGATGATGGGATGGTCATGCACAAGGGCGTATGCAGCAGCTGTCTCCGTGGCCTTCTCTAATTGGAGACGCGGATCATCTACGGTTGGGATGCCCTTGACGACAGCCCTTGGATAAAACTTGCCAGCTCATTTTGGTAAGGACTTCGATGATTCCTATATATCTTGTACTTTATTTTATGCTTGTTATTAGCTAGAGGCAATAATAAATTATACATCATTTATTGTGCGTTGCTCAGGTCAATTCATCACTTAACCTCTTTCAATTCAATAAGAACATTAATTAGACCCTTTTGACTTATTCAACTCATCACTTAATTAGATTCACATTATATAATCCCACCTGATGATGATATACTTAGACTTTGTGAGGTGGTAACAAATTCCACACAAGAAAATTAAATAACTTAATATAAAAGTAAATTCATGAACAACATAATTTTTAATTTCATTTATGGATCATTTAAGAAATAACGACAGTTAGCTAGGTTTTAAATATAATAACATTTTGTCTTTATAATTTTTATGAATTTTAATTTTAATTTTAATTTAATCAATGTAATTTATTTTATTTTATTGCATGTTATTTATATTGTATGATATTTTGTTTTTTTAATATCAATTTATTTTATTTTTTTGATATTATATTTTTTATCCATATTACAACCTTATATCATTGATTTGTTAATGGCAGTTAGACCCCAGTTAATGCTTAATCTGTACAGTTATATTTAATGGAAAAATACTTTGTGCACTATTAAGTTTTTTACATTTTCTTATCACTTTATGTTTGATTGACTCAAAGTGGTTGTCCGGCAAGGAAAATCCAAGTGGCCAATTAAATAAACTAGTAATCAATGCTTTATCGATGATAAATATGGTAACAACTGATAGATTTTAATAGAGCGATATAAATGATAAATTTACTACGACGAGGGATTGTTTTTTGAGAATGTTTTGTATTAGTAATAGCTGATGTAACAATATCAGCAATAGATTTCATGGTTGTTTTTGTAATTTGGATAAAATTACCCTTATCAACCACCACCATTGTAATCCAATAGTTCACATCAAATCGTTCGATGATACTAAAGAGCATCAAGTGTTGCTAATACTAATTATTCTCTTGTTTTCCTTAAAGTTCAATGCAATAGCTCTATTTTACTCTTATTATTTAATCTAATAGATCATCTTCTCCTTTTGGCAAATGAATGCCTCCTAGCATGTATGGACAATCTTTGCTTCCTGGTACAATTTTTTTTTGGAGGAAAAAAAATCATCTTCAGTTTTGAGGGTCGAATTAATTAGAAGAACAAATCAATTGATCATTGTTGTGTAGTTAGTATGGTAACAGCTAATTTGTAGTAATTAAGGTATTTGTGCAGTACGTAAATCAGCTTATTAAACTTAAATTGTATTATTAAATACTTGTTTGTGAATTGTTGCACATTCGTCGAGGCCTTATATGCTCGTTTGTTTGACCTCTTATGTAATAAAAGATGTAGGGGCCCCTTTTTCGTCCATGCCTCAACTTCAATCCCAAATATGTAAAATGCTTATTACTAATTATAGAGGCGAAAGCATGACACCAATTATTAGTAAAACTTTCGAAAGAATCAAACCCGTTGTTTTCCTCATCAACTTTAGACCAATAATTGACGTTCAACTTTCGTATGGATCAAAACCATTATTTTCCACATTAATCACCTTTGCATCATTTTTCCACCTTTTAAGAAGAAAAGAATTGACGTTGCACGAAGCAGCTGTGGAGCAAAGTGAAGAAGAGTGAAATTTCCAACTAAAAGACGGCACATATTATGAACCTTCAAATATAATAATGCGAGTGGGAGTTTAGTGTCTGTCATTCATATAGACTAAGCTATAGCTATCTTATATATCTGACCATTTGTGCTAGCTTTATATCAGGGTATACTATTTTTTATCCGGTGCTTCCTTTCTTCGATCTGCTTTACTCCTTATCTCTTTAATCATAGGGGAGTCTTTGGTGTTGCTTTTCATGATAAAGCGGAAAAGAAGAAAATGTTACCTGTAAAGACTGTTTATCTCTTTAAACATAGGGGAGTCTTTGGTTTTCTTTTTCATGATAAAGCGGAAAAGAAGATAATATTACCTTTGAAGAACGTGATACATTAGATGTCCGTAGCTCCCATCCATCATGGAAACATGACCAATGAAGATTCTTCTTCGATGGTGTTCAGATCATAAGAATTAAGTATGTTTTCCTAGAGTTAAGCAGCAATTCTATTTTTTTTCATGTCCATTTCTTGAGACAAACAAGGCCGCCCTCCAAGCTACGTGGCCCGTGACCAATGGAATTAAGATGTACATAAACAAGAAGGATTTGCTCAACTCAAGTGACACATACACATCAAATGTAAGCAGTTGATGTTGAAAGAACGACATCCTCCCGGCAAGAGATGATTCAATTTGATGCATAAAAATCATTCTTTCGACATTTTTACGATTGTCAAATATGTTTTCTGGGTTTTTTTAATCGATTTTTCACTGCCGGGCCATTAATTTAAAGTACTACTGTATGCATGCCTTGTACGTAGAATTGACCAACTCACGTGAGCTAGCAATCAATAAGAAAATTATAATATAAGCTTTTGTGAAATTTTACATGTTGGGTCTATTTAATATAAGTTCTTATGTAGATTTTTGTAAGGATGATTATGATAACCAATATCAACAAATATTTCATTGCCAGTCTTCAACTAATTTATAATATAAATGTACATGACTGATGGCTAGATTCACTTTGACATTATATTAATCCTTTATACATCAACTTAATTAAGCTGAACCATATGCATAATGGCATAATGCATTATAATGCGAACCCCCTCAGATTCCATTAATGTCAATATTGCACCCTTCGTTGTCTTCTCTTCCAAATTGATTGGTAGCATTGCCTGTAAGTCAACTATTCGCTTCCTCGAAACTATATGGACAGGAACCATAGCCCACGGACCATGCTGCCTCGTGATCAAATGGATGATTGAGCACTCGTTTTTGGCCCACATATTCACATTATTACATGATAGCCCTACATATTACGTATACAAATTAGCTCTATATAACGAAGATCAGTCGACTGGAGTAGGAAATTAGGAGATAAAATTAGGGAAGGATGAGGAGAGCAGTGTGAGTAGACACTAGGACGGGAAAAGGACCAATTACTATGTGTTTAACTGCGAGTGCGGAAAAGTGTCAAGAATTGTATGTATCCAAGGTGGATATGAGTTAAGACTTTAATAAATACTAAGACTCGGGCTTTCTAAAGTGGTTATTACTTCATAATTTTAGACAAGCCCCTATCTTCTTACTTCCAAAGCGTAAACCTCCTCTACTCTCTTCTAAAACATAGGTCTCACGAACTCCACGTTATTGAAGCACAACCAATTTGCTATTTGGGCAATTATAGTGTTTTACACTCTGGACAGGAGCGAGTTCATCATCACCTAAAGCCTCGAAGGCAACGAGAAGTTCTTCAAGTGCATCTTTGAGATCTTCATTGTGGTGGCATCCCAAGCGAGGTAGAGCATTCGCAGAGGAGAAATTTGTGGTCTCTCTGGCTCTTGTGTGGCGAGTCCATGCATCAAAATCACAGCCCTCTTGTTGAGAATAGTCCCATATCTATAATATATATACGAGTTGTAATTTGATAAATACTAAGAGTTGAGCTAATTAAATTACTAGTTAATCATTTTGGACAGGCCAAAATCTTCCTATAGTATGAGAGTCAACTCAAGTATTATAGGTGTATATCCCTGACATTTTATAATATTGGTCTCTCTATTGAATTTAAAATAAGAGTAGTCTAAAAAGGTCGGTTGCGCTGGTTCCTACCAATTAAAGAAGAGTTGTAAGCCTGTCTAAAAAGGTCGGTTGCGCTGGTTCCTACCAATTAAAGAAGAGTTGTAAGCCTTTAGTCTGTTAATCATTACTCCGATCCCGAAGGTGAACACAATAGGATCAAAATCCTCTTATATTATCCCTTGCTAATGTATACAGTGCGTAGGCTTGCTTTGAGTACTCTAATTTCTTCAAAGTAACATCGCCGAAAAAATAGGAGTGTATTGCCAGCAGAAGGGACGAGTCGATAGGTACACACTAGAGTCATCAACTGACATGACCATTTAAGGTCAGGAGTGTATCGCCAGCAGAAGGGACGAGTCGATAGGTACACACTAGAGTCATCAACTCATGGGGTAATACACCATTCTTGTGTTAAAAAAAAAAGCCCATAAAGTATTGTAGACGTTTGTTAAATCCTAAAAAGTACCAAGCCCAATATATTGGTGCGAACATTTGTTAAAGCCCAAAGTAGCAAGCCAAATAAGTGACATTATGACTTGTTGTTATATTTAATTACCTGGCAGTTATATATAGAGGAGATGTATAGTCACAACCTGTATGCAATTATTGATCTTCCTGTCGGAGGAGATTATAAAATGCTTGTGTCTCTGAATTGGGTTGTTCATCGGTGAGGGTCATGTGGTGTGCTAATTAATTAGGAGTTTCAAAATGTGAACTAACAACATCATATACCACCTCCCTAAAACCTAAATTATCGTGATCAATTGCACTTGAACTTGTACTTCTATACTCATGATATCTAGAATCGGACAGTGAACTCTTATCATTAGAGGTCTTTATATAATATGCCAGCATAAATTCATAATAATATACATATTACTTGACATCATCTCATTCTATACTCTACCGATTAACACATCGATTACACAGATAAAGAGTTTCCAAAGTACTAACAATTCCCAGACGTGAAAATACAAATTCAAGAAACATCTCAACTCCTCACTCATAATCTTGATTGAAAATTTCTCATCCTAACTATATTTTATAGATCTAATCATGCCAATTTGTATTCACTATGACATGCACTAAACACTGACAACAAGTTATTTCAGATATCTATAATACAATAACATACATTAGGGTCTGGATGTCCATATAAAATGCATCTAATACTTGAAAATTATTGTTCAACATAATTGTGAAATAAAACTATGAGAAATAAAAAGCAAATTATGAAATCATGGTGCTCAACTCAACTCGAAACTAATCAAGGCAAGAAAAACACTAAGTCATGTAATTGATCTTATGCATTCATAGTGTTCGACTCTAGTCCAAAATAATCGACTATAAAAAAGCACTAATTAAGTTGAATAATATAATTAAATTATAACTTAAGAGTTATGAAAATTCAAATATCATGTTTAAGAAGCATCTTATCGTAATAATTCAATTATTACTTTATACATCTATTTTTAATCACCCCAAGATAATCATTAAGTTTAATTACTAATTTTAATCATAAATTTAAATAAATAAAATATAATTATGCTAATAATAGTATTGTAATCATTACTTTAAAATAAACCCTAATTTTATAAACAAAAAATATTATAAATAAATATAAAATAAATCTAAAATAAACCCTAATTTTATGATATAATACTATCATAATCATTCTTTAAAATAAACCCTAATTGTATAAAAAATAAATAATCTACAATAAATAGAAAATAAATCTAAAATAAACCCAAATAAACCCTAATTTTTCCATACTCATAATAAATATAAAATCAACTCATATAAACACTCATTTTATAAACATTAAACATTCAACAACAATTAATAAAACAACAACAATCAATACTTTCATTCCTAATTAACATTTTTATAAAAGAAATGTAAACCTTAAAAAACTAAAATAATATACCTAAAATGTGTAAGGGCAGAGACAATGTTACCTAATTTTTTTAACTGTAATCGACATTTTGCAACTGCATTTATGACCACTAATCTGGTTGCAATATAAGTCAAACATTTGTGAGCACAACTATGGTTGCAAATTCATTTTCAAATTATTTGGTTTTGAAATGAAACTTTGAGACCAATATGCAACCATAAATAGCTGTCAAAAGTCCATTGATAAATTTGCGACCGTAATTAGTGATTACAAGATGCAGTTACATAGTTCCGGTCACTAATTGGGTAGCTAAATGGTTACTAAACAATTGATATGTTCTATGACCGTCTTTGCCGTCGTAATGCGGTTGTAAAAACTACCCATTTCAATGCGAACGCAATGGGGTCAGTAATTTGCAATTGGATTTTGTGGTCGCAAACTGCTGGTTGCTAATGAGCGATTTTCTACTAGTGAAAGAATGTCACATGTGGACCCTAAAGATCCACTTGTTAAGTAACATAACCGCCTTGCAAGTGGTGGGGAGAGTTGGGAATTAGCCTTACACCCATAATGGATATGAGTTATAACCTTAATAAATACTAAGAGTTAAGCTTCCTACATGGCGAGCTAGTCATTTTGGATATGGCCCAAATCATTTTAGCTCTACCTTGATAGCAAGTCATCCATGTTGAAACACTCTAAGTGCTCTTTGATTACATGAAGGTTGCAACTATGGCGTTGGAGGGGGACCGAAAATGATAATAGCACCCCCATCTCCAGAACCAACATCCCATTACCAGGTGTGAGATTAGAAGCCAGGTATTAATGGACACGAAATTGACGAGTAGTGTAATACCACAATTTAGCTCGAAGGGACGGACTGAGCTGTGATATTTGAAGTTGGAAAGCTACTCGTAGGGCTATCACTTACAGACTTCACAGAAGCAGATCTCAACCCTTAAGAAAGCTTAAGATGGACACAATAATGGATTTTATAGAATGTGTCTAGAGTTCATACTATATAGGGTAGATCTTATAATTAAAGCTCCTATATGAGCACTTTGGGCCACAATAGAAACAGAGCATCCCCTATGATTGAAAGGGTGATTTTGAGAATGACATGATCATTCCGAAGTATAGAAGAGGTGCACCCCCATTATAGTTAAGAGGTTGGATGTTGTGACATGCTCAATTCTTATACTTAGTTGAAGTGATTGGATTAGGTATCTTAAATTTTTAATGCGGATGAGTGCATTATATTACACATTGGGTCAAGATTACCTATTTCACATATCCGAAAGAAAATAAATTAAACATAGATGCATCATTGGATGATAGGGAATCAGACCCTAACACCTAGTCTTCACGTGGGTTCTTCACGCGAGAAGACCTTTTACACTCCTCATACATGCGTTACTTTACACACAAACAGCTACAATCAAATACATTTTTGTGTACCTGGATTAGCTCCACGTCGTGTTCTGAGATTTTGTGTCTCATACACCATGCAGTCAATAGTTAGCTTTTGACCCAAAGTTTACCCACTCCATAGTAATATAATAATAATAATGATAAGTAAACAAATGTATGCAAATATCATGTCATACCCAATCTAAAATATATGATTCATAATTAACTTAATGCCCACCAATACAATCATCCATCAAGACAACGTTCAAATACATAAATAAAACATGGGGCCCCCGCCACCACCACTGAACTTCCGGATCCGTTTGCCTAGGCCGGCCAATGCTATGGGGCCTCCCCTACATTGATATAGAGAAAAATGCCAGTAATCGAATAAATTTGATTACCAGTCTGAAATAACTACCCGTAAAAATGCAATGCTGGCAAATGGGTATTCTATTACCTACGAGAACTTATAAAACTTCAGAAGCCTCACTTGAGTCATAAGTAAAATAACTTATTAAAAGAGTTGGGGTGCAAGCACGACAAATATTCATACTCATACAAACAATCTTACACCCTCACAACCTCCATATAACACCCACCATAGTATTCAGGTCAATAAATAACAATTAAGTTAGTACCATAAATTTTAGAAATGTATTGCGTTATGCAGTACTCTCATACTTTACACTACCTCAGGGTTTGAAAGACTACTAGTGCAATTCATATAACCCATATTGATCTCTCATATCGTGATATTATAAACCCTCATATACATATAGCTAATAGGATTGGGTAGGGCTTGTGTAATATTTTTTGGATCTTATCTTTCGAAAACCATCAAAGGATATCAACCTTGATGTTTTATTAAATTTGTGAAAAATACGGCTAAATAGTTAGACATCAGAGGGATACGATACAATGTTGTTGATGCCAGCCTACATCTAAGCCACAACTAAACTTGCCACTCAAGGAGTCAAGTAGAGGGGAAGCAAAGGAGTCCTACGAACCTGGATGATTGAAGCTCCGTGTTCTAAGTCGACGAGCTAACCTTGTGTTTCCTAGTATAAAGATGGAACCGAATCATACTTGGATCACATCGACACACATATCAAGACAAAGCCTCAACACATGCACAACATACATAAGACACATAATTATCTTAGTTATATGATTAATGCAATGTTAAATGTCATTAGGTGACTTAATTATTGTTTAGGGTACACTTAGTTGGAAATGTCCAATTTCTATGGTTTAATCGAATAAGCTTTACTAGATGATTTTTTGGATGGACCAAATGATTTCCGCATTGGTTGAAATTGGGACCACTGGCCCCTGACGCTCTAAGTCTTAAGTGAAAATTTTAATTAGTGTTCGCTAATGGGCCAACTGGAAAAAAGGATCCACTAAGGTCGAGTTAAGGTACTAGGAATAGTAATCCTGGGCCGCACACCAAACTTTCTAAGGGTTGTTCATGAGCTTGAAAAGTCCAAATTGGCCCGGGTCAATAGCCAAGGTAGCCAACATCGTGGCTTGAGACCAATAAAATTTCAGGTATAAACTCTAAGGATTTAGGCTTGAGTTGGCTCAAGAGTGGAAGGTATTGACCAAGTTGTTTCTGGAACTAGGTGGACCAATTGGGCTTGGGAAATTCCTAACTCGTGATCTACTGGGCCAAATGCTCCCAAATTTAGATACGATTCTAGTGGAATACAACCTAGGCGTGGGATGAATTTCATTCAAATACATCACCATTTGGCTAGTGTTTTAGATTATAAATCCGGAATCAAGGAACTAGGGTTTTTACCATGCATTCCTGTACTATCCAAAACAACGACCAAATTAACCACATATATGATTTTTATTAAATCCCAAAACTCAAACATTTGTTGTAGGCAGTTAAGGAGTCCTTTTGTGGAGTTCAAACACAGAGCATGACAACACAATCATCTAACACAGCATGCACATCACAACATTAGGGGTTTTGTTCATGCTCTTGAGGTGGTTAAATTAGTGTGAATATTTTTCATAAACAAGCCAACATACACAGACACAAACGTGAAGGAGGAATGAACTCAAAATCTTATTGTCTGGGGGTAAAAATTGGGGAAAGATACGGCCTAGTCACGGGGACTATGAAAGTTGTCATCTTTTGCCAAGTTTGGCTCCCTTTAATGCATATAGAGACCATATCAAATGAAGTGCACAACAACAAAGATGTAGATATATGAGTGATGAGTGCAATAAAGCAACAATTATGCAAATAGGATATCTACAATAAAAGTTAAGATTTTTATGGGGGAGTGGTGCATAAACATGATAGTTATACACCTAAAAATACATATTTATTTTTATACATGACCAAATGGAATGATGCTATGTTTTTCAGATTCATAGCATGCATATCTACATGGGAAAAAAATATCATAAAAATAAAACAATATCACAAGCATACAAAGAGCAACACATAAACGTGAAGAGAGGCCAAGGTGAGACTTTTACCTTGAAAAGACTAATGGAAGGTCTCTTGGGGGTTGCTATGCCAAGACCTAAGACTCTAGGTGGCTAGGCTAGGTTAGGATGAGCATTGAAGGGGCTGGGACACCTGGGAGGAAGAGGGAAGCAAAGGGGAAGCAAAACGGTTGGTAATCTTGGGACTCTGCTTTTATTAATAGGTAAAATCCAGGGCCAGTGTAAGGGCTTTGTGGTAGTACCTTTCCGCTATGTTCTAGTAATCCGGACCATGGAAAGCCGATAAACTCAGACACACGAACTGGTTGTGTGAACCTGGCCACCGCCAACTCGGGTCAAACCGAAGGGCAAAAGGGCGCTTGGCAGTGCCTTTGTGATGAGAGATAAAAGGGGGAAATTTTAAATTTTCGGGCGCACAGGCATTGGGCCAGCGCCTTTGCACCCTAATCTGAAACCCTAACCCAAAGGGTGCCAGGACAGTGCCTTTGTGCCAGACAAAGAACCCGTGCACTTAGTGTTTTCATCCTAAGGCACCTGGGGTGACCTCAAGAATTGTGTCACGGGTCCTGTAGCAGCTATGATCGATCGAGAGGGCTACAAACATGCAACAAACACACTCTAGATACATAAGAGACTCAGTCCTAACATGTAACTAGATTTGACTCGACCAAATAAAAATAAAAAGATTGGGCACGTAGCATCCAACAGAGGTATTGAAGCCAAAGGAGGCTAGGCTCGGGCAACCACATACCATACCATACACAGAATCATAGCGAGAAGGGTTATACCCCACTATTGAATTTTCTTTTCTCGTTGGAGGCTTTTCTCTAGGTTTTTGGATTTCTCAAAGGTGGATTAAAAATATATCAACCCAAATCCGAATCGAATCAAAATGTTATGGGTTACCCGAATGGATTTACTCTCGGCGTCTTAAGATGGAAGAGAAATTTTATTATGCATGGATGGAATGCTCGGTACCTAGCATGATTATACATGAATGACATGACACACAATTCATACTAAAAAACAATCACCATAAAATAAATAAAATTTTTAAAATAAAAAGGACAGTGTGTCCCCTAAAATTGAAATAAGGGGTCAATCTGTTAAAACAATAATACATGTATGTATGAATGTATGTGTATGTGTGTGTGTGTGTGCATATATATATATATATATATTAAAATCACAACATACACAATTCTTCATTTCATAACATACTAAAGTTATATCAATAAAATCTTATACATAAACTGGGTCATCTGTTTGTCTTATCTATCATGTCATTCTTAGTTGTTATATCAATCTCACAACATTATCATTGTCATTTAATTATAAAACAACATATTATAAGCTGAAACATCATAATCAAAACACAACAATCCAAGCACAATGCGCCAGGTTTATGTGTGCACATAGTAAGCACTACTCCTTCCTCCAGGCTGGCATATCTGACCCTAGCTCCTTACCTACATATATATAAAAAAATTACGTCAGTAACAAGTGTTGCTTGTAACGACCTTGCCCAAAGTGCAAATTAATGGGCTAAGTCATCTCTTTAAAAGTAATTAACCAAGTTAGAGATCTATAGTTTATTTTCACTTATAAACAAGATCTTATCCCAGTAGGTATTAGATGTGGAATTAAGTTGAGCGATCTCACAATCCACCTACCTTAGGAAATTTCGTCTCCGAAATTCCTCCACACTTAGCCTGTTGCTAGCCTCAGCACACGTCCTTCTCCGTGACCAGAACCCACTATCTAACATGGAACTACATTATTCTGATACCATTTGTAATGACCCAACCCAAAGTGCAACATAATGTGCCTAAGTCATTTCTTTAAAAGTGGTTAACCAACTTAAATATCTATATTCCATTTCCACTTACAAATATGATCTTAACCCAGTAGGTATTAGATGGAAGACTAAGATGAGGGATCTCACAATCCACCCACCATAGCAAATTTCGTCTCCGAAATTCCTACACTTAGCTAGTTGGTAGCCTCAGCACACGTCCTTCTGTGGCCCGTGACTGGCATCCTAACCCAACGTCCCTAGTTTAGCCCATCATCTAACATGAAACCAGGTTACTCTAATACCATTTATAACGACCCTGCTCAAAGTGCAAATTAATGGGCCAAGTCATCTCTTTAAAAGTGGTTAACCAAATTAAAGATCTATAGTCCATTCTCAGTTACAAACACGATATTATCCCAGTAGGTATTAAATGTGAAACTAAGTTGAAGGATCTCACATTACTGGTCAAAATAACCATAACAAACTGGCAAATGAGAATTGACTCTCATTTTAAAGAAAACTATATATATATTTTTGCTGAACTCTCATATAGACATCTACTGGGGAGACATTGGGCGGCAGATCCAACAACATCCCGAGCTGACTACTCTAATGATGCCTCTCTTGGCATTTTCTCATTTTCCTTTCTATCCTTTGGGAATACCAGTATATCCTAAGCCCTCTCTAGTCCTCCATATATCTCTTGACCCTAAGTACAAAGTCAAGTACTCTCAGGCAATTGCCTTCAGTACCCCTTGAAGCACGACCTGCTGGCCTTCCCATCCACACTTTGGGAAGACGGCTCCTACATCTGTTCCCTATCATCATGCCCCAAACCAGCCAACTCCCGGTGCCCGACGAGGTGAAGATCGAGGTGCTCATCACCCTCAAGAAGCATGGCCGCTTTCTCACCAACAGCTTGAACTCTTGTCTCCCAGGGAGGGACAAGAGGAAATGGACGTGCGAGCTCACCGAGATTGGCATCGCCTTCAACATTCTGGTTTGGCACATCGCTACCCCGCTCTTACTCACAGATTACCCCGTCGACGATTAGTATCTGTAAGTCGACGTTGTTTGCATGGTTGAGGTGTAGCTCTAATAGTGAAAATTGTCATTGGAAGGTTGCTCGGATCCTGTCCAACTATTGCGCCTACTTGGTGGCTTCCTACCCAGAGCTCCTCCCTGATAGTGCCTGCTCTACCAAGCTCATCTATGACAACACTAGGGTGGACCTCCTACACCTGCTTGAAGAAAAACATGGCTCCCTTGCGACGTTGTTCACAGCTCTCAAGGCATGTCCTAAAGAAGACAATTTGGCGCCCCTTCTCGTCAAGGCCAATGAGCTGTACAAGAAATTGAAGGATGAGGTTGAGGCGAAGATCGAACTTGGCCCAATTAAGGGTATAGATTGGTTATGGAAGGTGCTTTCAGATTATTGGACGGAGATGGTTTTGTATCTTGCACCCTGTGACAACCCAGTAGAGCACATCAAGAGTCTAACGAGGGGAGGGGAGTTCATCACCCACACCCATCTATGGGCTCTTCTTACTCATGCCGGTGTCATCAAAAGAGTCCCCCACCCGACCACAACCCTTACAACAGAGAAACTGATTACCAGCAAATCTAGGTAGCCAATTGGAAGGATTAGTAGTGATGCATGTTTGATTGTCTAATTAATTTGTATCGCGATGGAAAGTTTATGCGTTTGATTTGATCTGGTGTACTGCATGCTAGCTAGCTCGATGTGAATGATTGTTGTTGTTGTTGCTGTTTAGTTTTGGAAGCTGTATGTTGGTTTATGTTTTCTGCCGAGACCGTAGTCTCACATCTTAGAGAATAGTAATTGGTGACGCAGATCATCTACGGTGGGGATGCCCGGGCGACAGCCCTTGGATAAAACTTGCCAGCTCATTTTAGAAAGGACTTCGATGATCCCTAGGCTGCCAAATGAACGAGTAAGCCTAGTTCAGTTTGTGTTAGAACTCGACTCAAATAGCTCGAACCTCATTTAAACTCGACTCGAGATCGAACGAGTTTTCAATATATATATACTTGAAATTGACTCAAATATATTTTATGTTGTTCGAGTTCGACTCGTGTTCGAATATATTAAATTGTTTAATTTTGACAAACTCCAAACTAGCTCGAAACCCAACTCATTTTTAGCTCGAAACTAGGCCTAGATCCATGCTCAATTAGGTCCAGGACCAGGTAAGCCCATGCTCAATAGGACTAAGCCTAGGCCCAATTACGATTTATTTTTTTCTTGTGCATGTATCCAACAAAAAATGATGTTGTGGGCGTTGTTGATGTTATTTTGTTATTTTATTATATATAAATAAATATAACTAGATACAATTAAACTTATATATATATATATATATATATATATATATATATATAATCTTAGCCATTACCACCCTCTTTTAGTACGTAGTCATAGTCAATAATAATATTTATTTATAATTTTAAATTTATTTTAAATATACAAATAATATTATGTATATTATTATATTATATTATCGAGTTGAGTTTGAGTCGAACTACGAGTCGAGTTCGAGTTACAACCGAGTTGAATTGAGTCGAACACTGCCTTGCTCAAGCTCGACTTGTAGGATTCGAGTTCGAGCTCGAGTATTTAAGTGTTTGAGTTTCGAGCTGAGTCGAACTGAACCGAACGCCAAATATTTATGAGCTGGCTTGCTCAATTAGTAACCCTATTCTTACATATGTTGTACTTTATTTTACGGTTGTTATTAGCTAAAGGCAATAATAAAATATGCATCACTTATCGTGTGTTACTTAAGTCAATTCATCACTTAACCTCTCCTTCAATTTCATAAAAACATTAATTAGACCCTTTTGACTCATTCAACTCATCACTTAATTAGATTCACATTATATGACCTCACCTAATGATGATATACTTGACTTTGTGAGTTGGTAACAAATTCCACGCAAGAAAATCAAATAACTTAATATAAAAGTAAATTCAGAAACAAAATAATTTTTAATTTCATATATGGATCATTTAAGAAATGACGATAGTAAGCTAGGTTTTAAATATAATAACATTTTGTCTTTATAATTTTTATGAATTTTAATTTTAATTTAATCAATGCAATTTATTTTATTTTATTGCATGTTATTTATATTTTTTGATATTTTATTTATTTTAATATCAATTTATTTTATTTTTTTGATATTCTATTGTTTGCCATATTACAACCATATATTACTGATTTGTTAAAGGCAGTTAGCCCCTGATTAACGCCTAATCGGTACTGTTATTTTTTATGGGAAAATACTTTGTGCACAACTATGTTTTTTACATTTTTTTGTCACTTTATGTTTGATTGACTCAAAGTGGTTGTCAGGCAAGCACAATCCAAGTGGTTAATTAAATAAACTATTAATCAACGCCCTAGCAATGAAAGCTATGGTAACAACTGATAGATTTTAATAGAAGAATATGAATGATAAGCTTAGTACGAAGAGAGGACTGCTTTTCAAGAATACTTTGTGCAAATAATAACTAACGTAACAATATCAACAAAATGTCAATCTAACTATCCATTTGATTTTATGGTTGTATTGTTTTGCTATTTGGACAAAATTACCCTTATTATCCACCTACCATTGTAATCCAATAGCTAACGTCAAATCATCCGTTGCTAATACTAATTATTCATTTGTTTTCCATAAAGCTCAATGCAATAGCTCTATTTTACTTTTATTATTTTATCTAATAGATCATCTTCTCTTTTTGGCAAATGAATGACTCTTAGTATGTATGGATAATCTTTGCTAACTAGTGCAATTTTTTTGAGGAAAAAAACATCTTCAGTTTCTAGGGTCGAATTAATTAGAAGAACAAATCAATTGATCATCGTTGTGTAGTTAGTATAGTACAGCTGATGTGTAGTAATTAAAGTATTTGTGTATTACGTACATCAGTTAATTAAACTTAAATCGTATTATTAAATATTTGTTTGTGAACTGTTGTACATTCGTCGAGGCCTTGGGGGTATGCTCGGTTGTTTGACCTCTTATCTAATAAAAGATGTAGTGGCCCCTTTTTATTCATTCATGAACTGTGAATACAAAATGTCAAATGCTTATTACTGATTATAGAGGCGAAAGCATGACACAAATTATTAGATCAAACCCATTGTTTTCCACATCAACTCTAGATCAATAATTGACGTTCAACTTTCTCATGGACCCAAACCATTATTTTCCACATCAATCGCCTTTCCATCATTTTTCCAGCTTTGCGAAGGGGAGTTTGGTGTCTGTAATGCATATTACCGGTCTTCAACTAATTTAGAATATATATATACAAGAGTGATGGCTAGATTCACTTTGATATTATATGAATCCTTTATATATCAACTTAATAAAGCTGAACCGCATGCTTAATGGCATAATGCATTATAATGTGAACACCGCCAGATTTCATTAATGTCAATATTGCACCCTTCGTTCTCTTCTCTGCCAAATTGATTGGTAGCATTGCCCGTAAGTCAACTATTCGCTTCCTCGAAATTCGATGGATAGGAGTGATCGTTTTTGGCCCACATATTCAATTAGTACATGATAGCCCCTATCTTCTTACTTCCAAAGCCTAAACCTCCTCCACTCTCTTCTAAAACATAGGTCTCACGAACTCCACGTCATTGAAGCTCGACCTATTTGCTATTTGGGCAATGATAGTGTTGTACACTCTGGACAGGATCGACTTCATCATCTGCTAAAGCCTCAAAGGCAACGGGAAGTTCTTCAAGTGCATCTTTTAGATCTTCATCGTGGTGGCATCCCAAGCGAGGTAGAGCATTCGCAGAGGAGAAATTTGTG
The DNA here is from genome assembly GCA_033002965.1 of Piper betle. Taxonomy (NCBI): domain Eukaryota; kingdom Viridiplantae; phylum Streptophyta; class Magnoliopsida; order Piperales; family Piperaceae; genus Piper; species Piper betle. The sequence continues at coordinate 23,769 of JAURVB010007033.1, forward strand.
GTCTCTCTGGCTCTTGTGTGGCGAGTCCGTGCATCAAAATCACAACCCTCATGTTGAGAATAGTCTCATATCTAAAATATATATACAACTTTTATCTTTGATAAGTACTAAGAGTTGAGCTAATTAAATTACTAGTTAATCATTTTGAACAAAGCTAAAATCTTATTATAGTGTGAGAGTCAACTGAAGTATTATAGGTGTATTTCTCAGTACATTTGTTGTGTTTATTTTAAGGCCTAGTGAGGCACGATGAATAATTTCGACCATGTTTATAAATGGCCTAAAAAGAGGTAAACCTAAAATAGGCGTGAACACGGGTCCACATATAAAGCTCAATAGGCATTCACATGCCGTAGCATTCAATTAATCCCATATCTAGGGATGTCAAGTGGGCTGGGCCAGGCTACCCCGACCCACTTCTTGATCCGATCGAGCCGGCTCGGTTTGGCCCCATCAAGGCCCACTCATTTTACGTGGCCAAGCTTGACCCAACCCACTAGCTTTAAGGAAGCCTAATCCGACCCTAAGGCCCTGCTTAGTTTGGACTGGGGCAGACCCATTTGGTTGGGCTAGTTGTGCCAGGACTAGCTTGACCCAATTTCATAATATTGGGCTCTCTATTGAATTTAAAATAAGAGTAGGCCGAAAAGGTCTGCTACACTAGTTTCTACCAAATAAAGAAGAGTAGTGAGCCTTTAGTCCCAACTCTTCTTTAGTTTGTACTCGCCCATGGAGGCCGGACTCACTTGACATTCCTACCCATATCTTTATATGAGATAAATACTGTTTACATCTATAGGTTTTTATGCCTTCGAAAATGGTTAGTCGTTGAAGTCCATAGATCTATTTTAACATGGCATCAGAGTCATCACCTCATGGTGTAATACACCGTTCATGTGTTAAAAAAATTAAGCCTGTTAAGTGGTGTAGACATTTGTTAAATCCTAAAAAGTGCCAAGCCTAATATATTAGTGTGAACATTTGTTAAAGCCCAAAGTAGCAAGCCCAATAAGTGACATTATGACTTGCTGTTATATTTTATAACTTTGCAGTTATATATAGAGGAGATGTATAGTCACAACATGTATACAATTATTGATCTTCTTGTCGAAGGAGATCATAAAATATTTGTGCCTCCGGATTAAGTTGTTCATTGTTGGGTGGTGTGCCGATTAATTAGGAGCTTCAAAATGTTGACCAACAACATCATATACTACAACCTTAAAAGCTAAATTATACTGATCAATTGCACTTGAACTTGGGCTTCCGAACTCATAATATCTTCGGACATCATTAAAGGTCCATATATAATATGCCAGCATAAATTCATAATAATATAAATATTGTTTAACAACATTTCGTTTAATACTCCACCAATTGACACATCAATTGTTGATGTGGAAATTATAACACAAGCGCTCGTGCCGAATCAAGTAATAAAAGTGATAAAAAAGTATCGTCCCACGAAGAATTATTACTAGAAATTTTTAGTTACCAAAGCTAATTTAATTAATTATACTTAAATAGAAATGATTTCAAAGAGTAATTAAGTTATGGATTAAGGCTAAACTAATCTAAAATACAATATTTAAATCAAATATTAACTTCAAAATGACAAACCTAGGATTTTCAATTTACTTAGTGCTCTATATGATTAAAGTTTTAATTTCTACCTATGAATTGTAAATTTGGATCATTAACCACGAGAATTAATTATTTATGTCATCTCTTGATTCACTATAAACTTATCACTTGCACCCAACTTTTATATCTTTATGAAATTGTATATGCAAAATGATACTTTAAGTTCTGCCCTTAATAGTTATCAAAGACATATAAGTATATCTCTCTCATATGTAAATCACTTAAAACAGATGAACAAAGAATATTTTATTCAATGACAAATTTAATCTTTCTATCTGTAGACAAGATCAAATCTCTAGATATAACAATAGGTGGCCAGGCTAATCGTAGCATTAAGAATAGAATGAAATAGATGATACAACATCACAATCATATAGATAAAAATTAATAACCTTTATTAATCTATGCACTAAGTGTCATTGAAAATCTTAGAAAATAATTTACTCCATAAAATATTCAATTAAATTCAAGAAATTCATATGTGATAGGGAAGACATCATTTAATTACAAAAGCTAAATCAAAATAAGAAAAACTCTTTTGGAGAAAGCGCCTTCTTCTTCTATTCTAACTTTTTCGTCGTTCTCTCGTCTTTTGTGTCTTCGCTTAGCCGTCCATAGTTGTTCCTCTTTTTAAGTTAAAACCCTAATTAAGTTTATAAAGGATCCACCCAAATATTTCAAGTATGATCCACTAAGATCTTTACAAATATAAAAAAAATCAGTTTTTTTGCTGTCAGCGCTCGAGCACTCAAAATCTAGGCGCTCGAGCACTCAGCTCTCAGCCATAATATTTTTTTAACAGAAAGGCTAATGCTCGAGCGCTCTGAATCCTAGCGCACGAGCACTTTGCTTTCGGTTATAAATTATAGGTCACACTTTTTGGTCTGATTTTGCCCCAAATTTATTTTGGATCATCTTCTAACTCTTATACCCTGCTAGAAAATGTTGACCAACAACATCATATACTACAACCTTAAAACCTAAATTATACTGATCAATTGCACTTGAACTTGGGCTTCCGAACTCATAATATCTTCGGACATCATTAAAGATCCATATATAATATGCCAGCATAAATTCATAATAATATAAATATTGTTTAACAACATTTCGTTTAATACTCCACCAATTGACACATCGATTGTTGATGTGGAAATTATAACACAAGCGCTCGTGCCGAATCAAGTAATAAAAGTGATAAAAAAATATCGTCCCACGAGGAATTATTACTAGAAATTTTTAGTTACCAAAGCTAATTTAATTAATTATACTTAAATAGAAATGAATTCAAAGAGTGATTAAGTTATGAATTATGGCTAAACTAATCTAAAAGACAATATTTAAATCAAATATTAACTTCAGGATGACAAACCTAAGATTTTCAATTTTACCTAGTGCTCTATATGATTAAAGTTTTAATTTCTACCTATGAATTGTAAATTTAGATCATTAACCACGAGGATTAATTATTTATGTCATCTTTCGATTCACTATAAATTTATCACTTGCACCCAACTTTTATATCTCTATGAAATTATATATGTAAAATGATACTTTAAGTTCTACCCTTAACAATTACCTAAGACATATGAGTATATATCTCTCTCATATGTAAATCACTCAAAACAGATGAACAAAGGATATTTTATTCTATGACAAATTTAATTTTTCTACATGTAGACAAGATCAAATCTCTACATTTAACAATATGTGGTCAGGCCAATGGTAGCATTAAGAATATAATGAAATAGATGATACAACATCACAATCATGTAGATAAAAATTAATAACCTTAATCTATGCACTAGGTGTCATTGAAATTCTTAGAAAATAATTTACTCCATAAAATATTCGATTAAATTCAAGAAATTCATATGTGATAGGGAAGACGTTATTTAATTACAAAGAAAGCTAAATCAAAATAAGAAAAACTCTTTGGAAAAAATGCCTTCTTCTTCTATTCTAACTTTTTCGTCGTTCTTTCTCGTCTTTCGTGTCGTCGCTTAGCCGTCCATAGTTGTTCCTCTTTTTTAGTTAAAACCTTAATTAAGTTTATAAAGAATTCACCTAAATATTTTAAGTGGGGTCCACTAGGAACTCCAGAAATATAAAAAAATCATTTTTTCTGCCATCAGCGCTCGAGTGCTCAAAATCCAAGCGCTCAAGCACTCAGCTCTCAGCCATAATATATTCTTAACAGAAAGGCTAACGCTTGAGTGCTCTAAATCCTAGCGCTTGAGCACTTTGCTTTCGGTTATAAATTATAGGTCACACTTTTTTATCCGATTTTGCCCCGAATTTATTTCGGATCATCTTCTAACTCTTATACCCTGCTAGAACAACATTAATTAACATTTTTTTACACCAAAATCATAATAATTTCACACTTTATTAATAATATCTAATAAACTTTTAAACTAATAAAATTGAAATCAAAATTACTTAAAACATGAAAAAAATTTAATATAAAATACAAAGAATAATAACTCTTTTACAGAGTTATCAGATGAAAAATAGACTCCAGCACCATGGTTTGCTTGAAATTTGGAGTGTTCCAGCATGGTGTTGAACCATCATTTAACTGCACCTGCAAAATGGACGGACAAATGATGCACATAAAGCACGACTAATTTCATAACTATAAACAATATGTTATCGAAACTAATACCAATTTGCAACCACTGCCGAATTTGCAACATACTAAATTTATATACAATGCAAGTTCTAACTTTAATTAAAAAACTAAAAAATCATTGCAAGTAATAAAAACTTAGAATCAATGAAACAATCACCATGACCAAGTAGACATTTATTTCGATAATTCCTAGAATTTCCAAAACCTGTAATTCTAAAATAGTATGCCACACAACAGATACTCTTTCTTTAAGAAAAACAATTGACAAAAATGTAAAGGACAACTAATTGAATCCACTGAGCTAGGCAGCTTAAACAGCAGGACTAACTTATGCACAAGCAACACATGACTACTAATTTAACCTCATTTTTTTAGAATTGTAAAATTAAAACCTTTTATACCTATTATGTAAGTTCTAATTCGAAAGGTAAATATTTTATATAAATTTTCAAAGTGTCATGTATCTGCGAAATCGCTAGCCAATGAGTAAACAATTATCTCAAGTCTCTTTAGAACTGCTAAAAGGTAGCCTATAACAAAGAATAATTATACGAGTGTGCAATCATACGCAAGTCAGCACCATCAATATGAGTGCAATATATCAAATAAAAACAAAACCAATTTCTTAGAACTTCCACAAATGATACAACACACGACTCCTGTAACTTATAAATTTGTATGTATCACCAACACATGGCCACGATTGCAAACAAAGCAGACTTCCATTGACAAGTAAGATATATATAACCGCCAGAACGAAACAAAAAGCTGATTCAATGAATGAAATTCGTACAGAATGATATTTTTGTATTGTGTAAGTTCCTTTTAGACTTGAAAATCACTATTATCGGCCAAATCTGAAATTCTTGCTTTCTCAAATCATTTCCTCATCATATCACTATGTTATGTCAGGGGGAAAAAAGGATATAACAGAGAGAACTTCAACAGATTTATCAACGGCACAACAAAAACATTTCAATACAACAATCTGTTCTTGTACGGGCTCTTGCCACCAGCTGATCAACTACCTAGGAACGAATGAGCGACGATATTCCCCTTATGCCTCAAAAAGTTATCCGAACACCAAAAATCAGACTTATCTCGTCCTTAAGAAGCCGAACTAGTCGCATGATAAACTACAAGTAAAATTGTTCTCCCACTTGCGCCATTTATTGTTTCTCACCTTCCTAGACGAGGTAATAGTATGCCAATACAGCCAATAGAAGAATGGAAACACCAATACCAACAGGAATGACCCACTTCCAATATGCAGGTGCTTCTTCCATCTCAGTATGGCTTTGTGTTGTGGAACCTGCACTTTGGATCGGCTTCTGAGCCTGACTCTTTCCTTTTGCTTAACATCTAGTGTAATTGGATCTTCAACTGCCCCTTCAGTGGTTTCAGATTCAACTTCCTCAGAGACCACTTCTGCTGACTCAGTATCAGTAGTAGGTGCAGAAGCTTCAACTTTTTTCTTTGCTTTCTTTTCACGCTCCTTAAGAGTAAAAAGTTGATCAGAATACTTCTAAACTTTTATTATTAAGCAAATCAGACAAATAAACCAAAGTATACCTTTTCTTTCTTCACAGCTTCCTTCTGAGCTCTTGCTGCTGCCTTTGCAGCTGCTTTATCGGCTAACTTCTTCTTCCTCTCCATAGCCGATTTTGCTTTGGCAACTTCCTCCTCTCTCATTATTTCCTTCATCTTAGCCACATCAATTGCTTTTGGTACGGAAGGCTCCTTCAAAGTAATTTCGGGTACAAAATAATCAGCTTCTTCTGTGACATTATTGCCCTTACTGTTGGTATCCACTTCATTCAATTTTTTATTATCTGCTTTCTTGGTGTTGCTGTTATTAACAGGAGGAACAAGCTCTACCTTAACCTTTGGAGGTTGGGCCTTCACAGACACTGTCTGAGGTTCAGCTGCACTAGCTGATACCGCTACCAGAGGCTTCTCCTCAGGGTTCCGAATCCTACCATCCCTACTCAATTGCCTGATGTCAGGGGATTGTAAAATTCTTTTCACATAATCCTCCCGCCAAGCCTTGTCACTTTTGAATGCTGTGAAGCATTTTTCATTCTGAACACAAAAGCAGGTATATCAAAATAAATTAGCAACTACCGCATGCAAAAAAAGGAAGCCAATGCAGTATTAAGACAAACCTCTACATGAGAAAGCTCTCCTACAGCTGCAATATCCTTTCTTGCTGCAAAGTCCTTTGCCTCATTTAGGACAGAACGATTTTCATAATAGAAAGCATTCTGCAAACGTCAATATATGAATCACACAAAAGATATGAGTTGTCTATTCCAAGCAGTGTCATCCACAATATCTTTGTCAATATACTACTTTAATTTTTGAAAGGATATATCCCACACCAAAGTTAAAACATTAAAAAGACAACTACATGAAAGACAACACAGTAACTGCAACAAAGACTATGTGATACTTCAAAATACAATTCAAAACATGGCATCTCAGTTATAGAACACAGTTGTATTCCAATTAATCTCCTCCGCCTTTGAAGAAAAATATACAAACATACAATGCAAATTGAGAGTATCTATACCCGTTCCTCCCGCTGTCTTTTATATGCATGTAGAACTTCTAGTGCTTTCTCCTTCTTCTGAGTCTCAGCTGTCAATTTTTCCTGCAACTCAGCTATCTCACCATCTATAACCTTCAGTTGCTCCTCCAGTTGTTTAATCTTTGACTTGACTGTTGTCTGCTCTTTTCTTACACCATCCAAATCACCACCAATAAGCTGCATCCACAAATATATTGAGGATTAGTAAGCATTTAGCTCCAAAGATATTGCACACATGCATGTTTCTTGAAAAAATATTAAAGAAAACAGAACACCCCACTTTCAGCTGGTCCCGAATTTCTTCCCGCTGACCAAATGTATCCTGCAGCTTTGCCTTCATAGCAGCATTAGCAATCACCTTCTCCCTCGTCCCTTCAAGTTGCTTGATTTCTTTGAGCAGCTGCTTCTCTTCAGATAAGGTGTTGCTTTCATGCTGGATGCGGTATTGCAGGCTCTGAATCTGTTCCATGAAAGGCAAAGGACAACAAACAAGGACAGCTGATAAATCTTCTTGTCTAAGAACATACAAGCTCATTTAGCTCATCTTCACTGGAACATATGACAACACCCTTTTCCCTCATAGCATTATTTGCAGATTGCATCTTTCCCAGAGCAGCATGCAAAGGCTCCATGTCCTTCCTCTTCTCATCCACAATAGCCCTGTACCTCTTGTCTTCTGCCGTCAAAGGTTTCAAGTCAGCAATAGTTGCTGCTCTTTCCGACTGCACATTAACAAAATCATGACTTATTTCTTTCATAAATTTCTCCAGTAATCGATTGCAGACCCATCAAAATTCCAATGAATGGAGGTAAATTTAATTGATAGAGCGAAAATTGAAGTATAAATACTCAAAGGATACCATAATCAAGAACTTCGTGAAAAGTTTCAAATGATACCTTTACATACCTTTTTCGATTTAATTTGATCAAACAACTGAGACCATGCTTGATTCTTCTTCTGAAGATCCTTGTCAGCTTGATCAATTTTGGTCTTCAGTTGAGGATCTTCATAAGATCGGAACTTGACAAAATAATACACGTGAATTTTCTTTGGAGTAGGGCCATTCATCAACCGCATCCTTCGGGAAGTTATCATTTGGTACAGTATCAACTTTTGCTTTATCCAGGCCACTAGATTCTTCGGATAAATGAACATTAGCTGCTTCTCCGGATTCCATACACATAAGAGTCCCGCTTTCACCTTTTCTGCTAGAATCCTTCAAATCAGTAGCCACTAATGCCTCAGCCATCATTAAGCAAACAACCTAAAAACCAATATGCAATGAATTTAAGTACCAAAAACGGAGAACTAGTAGAAAATGAAAAAGAAGACCATAAGATTGGACGAAAATGAACATAACTTCAAACCACTTTTGGTAATCGATTGTTGCCATGATCATGAAAATAAGTAAAAGATGGGTAAACATAAAATTTCATAATTTAGATGTCACTGGAAGAAGAAAGGAGAATTTCACGAAAAAAAATCCCCAATAAATATTTCCAGCACGCCCAGAGGTTCATCACTGGTTTCTCATAAATTACAGCCACTTATATGTAAAACATCTACGAGCCAAGTTCTAAAAAAATAGGATAATTCATCTATAACTAACGCAGACCAAAAGGCGGATTAAAGAATAACAAAACCCGACATGCGTTGTTCGATAGCTATTTGGAAAAAGAATTGTGAAACAAATTGGCCATTCAATATGATGATAGAAATGGCTTTAAAGTCTCACACCAGATATATTAGTGAAAAGCAAATCAACACACCAAAACACAGGAAAAGACTAATAGGTGACAAAAGCAAATCGGATTCAATCGTAGCAAGCTCCCCCCAAATTCAGTCCAAAAAGAAAGACATCCTAAAACAACAAACGACCACCCCAGAGCCATCACTAACCACCAAAAGACTGCACCTTTCTCACTTTCTACGCACAAGACACAATCTTTAGCGCGTAAAATCCAGATGAAGTAATCCACCGCACCAGGTCAACACGTACCTTAGCAATCCTAGAGCAGGAGGGGGCATTCTTAAAAACACATAAATGGACAAATCTTTAGACCGTCAAGATCAATCTGAGCATGCCCGGAGTGGATAAAACAAAGCTCGGAAGTACTGGTACCTGGAGACGGGGAGTTTCAGCTCCACCGTCAGCGAAACGCTGGCTGCTTCGAGATGGTGAGAGGTGGATCCGATTCGGGAAGGTAGGATGGGCGCAGCAGGGGTGTTGGGAAGCTCGAGATTTACGAGGGAGGGAGGCAGGGTGGCGGGGAGGAGGTGGGAAGACGAGGAGTAGGAGGACGCCATTTGATTGATGTTTTGCTGGCGATCCTGCGGATCTAGTATTGTTCGGGGCAAGCGTGGTCGGCTTGTTTGAGCTGCCCGCCCACCCGGCATCACCGGTTCATGTTTCGGGCGTGCTAACTCGGCCGATTCGTTGAGTTTACGTACTTTTCTTCTTATATTATATGTATTTATTTATTATGATAAAAATATATCCGTTTTAATTTAAGTGATTTTTCTTATATATATATATATATATATATATATATAACTTGTAATGTACGCGGCTAAATGTAACTTAATAATCACAAATTCACTATTTCTTCTTTGATTTTACATTTTACATAAAATAGTGAATTTTTGTCACCCTTTAAATTGATCCTCTTTTGATAGCTTCGATTCCAATGCCCTAGTTCATCCCTTTTTTGTCTTTAAATCTCCAAAATAACCTCATGCATCTGGAGCGTCCAAAAATAGTAGGGTAGCAAGTTCGTTCTCATTAGGAGTCGGAAAGGCCATCAATTTTTTTGGAATGATAATTGACTGAACGAGATCGTTTTAGGTTGGTTCAGAGCACGATAAATGCTGGATCAGACCAAGTGGCATACGCAGCCTTCAAAAGATGCTGGGTGCGTCAGGCTGCAAGTGGCACATGATGCACCGGTTCAAAATCTGAGTCTTGGTGGGTTGCAGATGACGTGATCGCAGATCTGATCAAGTCATCGAATAACTCTTCCTAGTCACAGACATGAGCAGGCATAAATGGGTTTGATTGACCCTATCTGGCAACTGCATTCCTAGTGGCGGTGGTGAGAAGTGATCGCCCATAATGGTAGTTCTCTAACCTATGAGTAGTTTGGAGGTGGTGCGATGGTGGGGGATGGTTGTCGCCAACGGTGGCGAGGCATGAAAGTTCCGGCGGAACTGATTTTTGGCCAGGCTCTATAACCATTTTCCCATGACGATGGTGGTTTAGTGCGGCGGGGCTCAATTTGGGTTTGTATCCGGGGACAAGGGCAATCGATTGGAGGGGTGGCGTGTCTTGCACTAGCGATGATCGATAGGACAGAGTCTGAGTAGTTGGTCTCTGCTACTATCGTGCTGTTTCCGGGGACGGTGTTTCTGGCAATTTTTTGGCAACAAAGGGCTTCTTCGACGGACTAGTAAGCCATGAGTCGACATAGGGATGTGCAGGCTACAATATTGGCATCTTGTAATGATGTTGGTTGGTCGGCGGCAAGCACCAAAGTCGGCCTCTTTCACCTGTTTCCCGCTCTGGTAGAGTGCTTCACAGTGAGATTCTGATGACGTCAGGCTTCTATGGTAGTGGTTATCAGCTGCATTGTGTCGACGGCTATGAGAGGAGTACAGTGGTAGTAGTGGATTAGTTGGAAGTGGCCAATGCTGGCGCTACTGTACTTTTTTTCTGGGCAACACTTCTCTCGTAGTTTTTCCTGCAAGGATGGTTGTCACATACAATGGTTCTCGGCCTGGCGGTGTTGGGGGCACTCTAAACTCTGATCTGGTGGGCTTAGGGGTCACCAGAGGTGTTGTTCTGACTAGGGCACCTCCCCTTCCTTCTTCCTTTCCTACTTCTTTCTTCTGCTATATATATATTTTTTCGTGTACGAGCCCCCCTTTTACCATCACAGCATTGTGTTTATATATAGTTTTCAAATTTTATCTTCCCCAGTTAGTTCCATATTTCATGACTTAAGATCTTCACCAACTCTCTTATTATTCTCTTTTTCTTCTTATCTCTACCCCATGTTGTAGAGTTGTTAAGGACCAAGTTATCGACGGTAGAAAATAATGGGTATGAGTTGTAAAACTCGAACACGAGCAAATATATTCAAGTTTGTGCCCATTTATTTATCCTACTGACTTAAATTGGTTTGGTTCAGATTAGTTTGATCTGAGCTAGTTTGAATTATTAACAAATTATTACTTGTATTTGATAGTTAAGATTAATATGTACATTCGACTCTTTACTACAATGTTTGTTTTGCAGAATTTTCCGATGTGTGTGTTATAATAGACGGATGTTGTAATTTATCTATGAGTTTTTCGAGCACTTAAAGATGTGCATGCTCGTCGATTTGACTATGATGAGTCGCATAATTATTTATTATTTATTATGATTTCTAGATAATGGAGTATCCGTATGATTTTATCACATCTGTGTCTTTGATTCGTCTTGGCATTGTGATTCGTATCGGCGTTGTGATTCAATGGTATATAATACATACAACTTCTGGTGAACTGCCCATACCATTGCTGGTTTCCCCTTCACCGATCCGTCGGCGGTCGGGCACGGCCTGGCCCGAGGTATTGACCCGGTCATGGCTGGGTCATCGTCCGACCCGTTGTTCTATCCATTTGTCTGACTGCCCCAGATCACTTGGTTCAACTTGTTTTCGAACCGTTTAGAGTCCAGTTTTGAACATTCTTGAAGGGTTCGAGGTACATTTCTTGATATCTGACATTTTAAACATGCATATCAATGAATTGATATGTTTGTAACATGCTCATATTATTCTGATTTGCAGTGTATTTTATCGTATTTAGTGAATATTTATTGATTTTATTAACTTGAGTTAATGATAACCAATTTAAATTCAGAAAATTTCTGTAAACTTATAAGTGTCTATTGAGCATAATTAAATGTTAAAAAATTCTTCTGAGTGTATTTTTTATTTATTATATCTTTTGTATTTATTTCAATTATTATGAAATATAACATGCTTCTTATTATTTGTTTATCAGGTATTTATAACTGATAAATAATTTGTATAGTGTGCATGTTACAGAACTTGATCTATGAATAATTTAGGCTATTCTAGACTGTTTTCAATTGTTCATTACTTATTAGACTTGAGTTTTCGAGTCTATGGTTTTTAATTGAATAGTTGTTTTTCCGGCAATTGAATGATTGTCTAACTATTTATTTGATTGACTGACTGTTAACTGTCTGACCTTTAACTAGTTAAATGGTTACTGTTTGATTGATCGACTCTTTAATTGTTTTGATCGATCATTGATTTTTTTGACCGGATTGATTGAATTGACCTAATTGGCTAATTGAATGTTTTAACTATTTTAACTATTAATTGTTTGAGTGTTTCACCGATTGATTACTTAATGTTGACTATTTGACCATGATTGATTGGTGGCTGATTAATCAAATTATTTTAACTGTTTTATTCTTATGACTGTTAAGAACATTGTACACTCTGCAACATGCATTACATATCCTATTTGACTTTGAATGAGTCTAAGTATTTGAATAGGTATGTGAAGCCACTTGCTGATGTAGACCGACTGCTAGAAGCTGAAATACCATGTCTATAGGACTCATCTCATATTTATTGTTAATTGAATATGATATTGTAATTTTCACCAATCATGTGGAGGTTAATGAATTTCACATGATTGTGTTATTAAACTATCAAAATTACGACTATTGTTACTGATACTACACCTTTAATGTCTTTGTTATCGATATTGTCACTGTAGCTATATCGTTATTGTTACTGCACCATTGGCCCTGGCGTTATCATTATCACTACCATTATCATTGCTATTACCATTATCATACATGCTATTATTACCGTTACGGTTATCGTTGCTATATTGCTATCGTTATTGTTAAAGTTAACAATAAAATTGTTGAGACTATTATTTTCATTGTGATTGTGATACTGTTACAGATAGTGTTATCGCTACTAATATTGATATTATTAATGCTACTGTTGTAATTGTTATTGTTAAACTATTATGGATACTATCACTAGTACTGTATTGATAGTGCTACTATTATACCTATTCATTGGATGTCTAGGTATTTATTGTTATTGTTCTCACTGTTGACTAATGTCCAGGGACCTGACGGTGTTTTTAGGGATTATGGATATGATTTTGTACTCTATTGTTATATTGAACTATAATGTATTGTGCTACTGTATTATTTGTACTATATTGTAAGAGTATCATTATATCTTGACTAGTGGAGGTATCACTTAAACCGAGGTAACCTCTCTCCTTGAGCTATAATTAATTATGGCTTGGAGTATATGTAGTTTGTATAATTTGAACTATTTGCAGCTCATCCATTTATACTTTATTAATGAGAGGACTAATAACATTTGTTACTATCATTTTTATTTTAAAAACATTTAGGTTTGTCTCTGCTAGGGAGTTGGAGTCATTGTGGGGATGCTTTGCTTCATTCGGACATTGGTGGCTATCGGTTCTAAATGATTATATTATTTGAATTTTTGTATATTATTTTATTCTATACATAGTTATTGAGATTACTGACTACTAATTTTAAATTAATTTTGAAAGACACCAAGATAATTTAAAGATATTGGGGATTTTACTAAGTTTTAATGTATTTTCAGCAGTATTCTCTGATAATATTTCTCATAAATAAATTTAAAAATTCGCTCAATTGATTTAGTGGGTAACACTTCCGATCTGGTTCTTCTTGGGACCAGGTTGGTACGTTATAGATCCTCATGATCTATGTATAATTCTTGAGGTTTTTATGTTGAGGCTCACAAGTTGAAAGTCGAGACTGATCTCTAATAGAGGGACTAGGCTTACTAAAGTACCATGATACTTTGTCTATATTTTATCAAATTATTTCTTATGTAAATAAGTCATATTATTATGTAAAGTAATTTTAATATAGAAATTATCTATAAAGTTCTATTGTTAGTAAGTTCATATTTTAATAATTTCACTACACAACTTTGAAGTCGCTCATCCATTTAACCTCAATAAATAGTATTTTAACCTCCACAGGAGTTCATATATATGTATATGTATATGTATATGTGTGTGTGATATATATATATATATATATATATATATATATATATATATAAAGGCAAAGTTTTTTTTCTTTATTGTATAAATTTCTTTCCAGTTCGATAAATAGGATAAATTTAAAAATAAATTAATTTTAGCAAATAAATACGTAAGTGAGACAAATAATTATCAAATTTTTAGCCAATAATATTTCAAAAATTAACCACTTTTCTAACTTTCGTATCAAACATTTCAAAAAAATTAAATTTGTTTGAAACATAGCCGTATCCTAACTTTTATTTCAATATATAACCAATTATTTAATATAGCCTTAGGCAATATTAACTTTTATATTTTTAATTTGCTTAAATAATTTTGATTAGATTTAAATATTCCTAATTATATATACCTTATTTGAATTCTATGGTAGATGAGATACGTTTATATATATTTTACGATTTTTTCTTCAAAATTACAACCACATTATATGAAAATAAGGTCTTATTACTGATCTTATTTCATGTTAAAATTGAACAACATTATTTAAATTTCAATATTTAAATAGTACCTAACATCTATTTATTTTATTTAAAATGGCTTTCAGATAAATAGATAAGGGTGGGACCACGAAATATCAGCAAACAAGAACACTATGGCCAAAAGCTTGTTTATGAAAAATCCGAAAAAGCAGGCAACAACAATGTTGGACCAGAAACGTCATGTCCGCTACTGGTTATCCGTGACAACGTCAATGAACACACACAAAAAGATCAAATTCAATATTCTGAAATAAGCATTTACAAATTGGTCTCATCAGAGACAACTTTGGTGCTGCTAGCTCTTGCTATATTTCAACAAGCTTCTTTAGGCTCTCCGATAACTTTGAAGAATCATAGTGACTTCCACTATCTGGAGGTACCTGCTTATATTAATCATTAAAGAATGAAAAATGAAACTCGGTTAAATTGTTCATTTTTCCTCTTAAAAGAAGCTGCCAATATTGTTCGAATGAATCAAAACAAACCTGCGCATGAATGGTGTGGAAAATCTTATCATCCGCAGCAGCAAAGCCGGCATTGATAATGTAAGCTCCCCCTCCTCAATGGCCTCCACCAACTGGTAGAACAAGTGTTGGCCGTCCAGGCCACTGACTGCAACCACCGTTAGAGCAGAACCCAGATCTTGAATGTCAATCTGAGGTGGTTGTAAGCTCGCAAACTTTTCTCTGCTTTCACACACCTCGATTTGGCTCATTTGGGTAACCAATTCTTGCTTTTTCTCACTCATTTTATCTATCCTTTGTTTGAGCACTTCGATGTAATTAGCTGCTTCCTCCAATTGATCAGAAAGCTGCGGCCCATCCTGCTAGCTCAACGTACGACATTCCATATACTGCTCACTAGATTGGACTACACTAGTAGAGTAAAAGAAGAGGGAAGGACGGAGAGATGTACCTTTGAGCTTGTAATTCGTTGGTGAGGGATGAGGGAATAGAGCTGGGAGCAGAGGGTTTTCATGTGGTTTCGCCTGTTCCTCTCCACAGTCTTGCGATCGAATGACTGTGAGGTGGGAGAAGGGATTTGAGCATGATTGTTTTCCATCTCTTCTAGAGCCCACTAGCTAGTACTACAATGGCAGCGTGGAGCTAGATACTGTGGTACTGATTGCTCGTGATTCTTACACATGAATGACATATAATATATATAAGATATGACAAGGGGGAGTTAAGAAATAGGAAGAGATCATCAAAAAAGTGGAGAGGAATCACGTGGGAAATGAACGACCATGACTACAATTACTGTGCTAATATCGGCGACAATATACTG
>JAURVB010007034.1:0-16401 GCA_033002965.1 Piper betle
GCTGCAACCACTGTTGGCCGGGATTTCGGGGAAGTGAGAGGGTTGGTGATAAGGATGGTGGCGGCAATAGAGGTGGCGGCGACGAGGAAGTAGGCATTGCTGGATGTGGGCAACAATGATGAATCATATCAGCACCAGGGGATAGAGTGGCAAAGATGAGATTCGAGGGTGGTCTCCAACTTGTAAGCTTCTATAACACCCCAATTCACTTTAGTAGTGAACCACACCAGAAATGCTACCAGCAACCAAATCGTTTGCTAATCTACTTAATTTGATCAAGCCAACCCGGATCTACCTTTGGCGTTTCAAGATGGTGATGCAAACATTCAATGCATGCATGAGATGTTTAGGCTATAACTTTGTTTTAAATGAATGATGTGCTATGTAATCCATATTCAAAACAACACAACCCATTAAAAGTTTGACAAGAAATAATTTTTAAAATAAAACAGACAAAGTCTCCTGAAAGTGCAATAGGGACCACCTTGTCAACAACAAATAATATATATATATATATATATACAGCGATATAATCTAAAGCATTGCCAAAACACTTCATTTCTTCACACAACATTCACATCATAACAATTTTTATCTTGAGTTAGGTCTTGCCCCCATTAGCTCATCATCCTTTAACTTGCATGCATAATAGCTACCATACACTGATCATATCATGATTTCCCAAAACCTTTCATGCAATAAAACATTATAGCATTTTATTCACAACCATTCATAATAGTTCAACACATCACATTTTTTCATTATGTTCAACAAGTACATACGTGCATGTTGCATCGCTACTCCTCTATAGTCCCAACAACATTTAGTCATTCAAGTTCTCACCCACATATATAATATGGAAAAGTCAGTAATGAGTTTTACTAGTCCAAAAATAGTTAAATAATCAAACTAGTACATGAGAGATGACTCTCATGTTAAATCAAATCAATCATATTCTTTTGTATGAGAATCACTCATAAGGGCACTAATCAGGAGTCGTGAGCCTCTTCTTGAACAACATCTCATTCTGACTTGTCAGATGCCTTAGCATTTTCATACTATCCCATGCTTGGGAAATCCATTATATTAAAGCCATCTACATCCTCTATATAACTCCAAACCTTGAGCACATAGGTTGACTACTCTCAGGCAGGCGCCTTCAGTACTCTTTGAATCCACAAGTCTAGACATGCACTCCATTGTAGTACCCATAATGCTCCACACTTCTCTGGGTTTGAGGAACTCAACAAGTGGAGTTGTTATGATCCCTCGAGAATGGAACGAGCCCACTCACCAATCCAAAGCCTGCTTTGAGTGGAACATGCACCGCTCTGTAGTGCATGTGTGTCAACTTTCCCCTTGTCTTACATCTCACTGGAAAACCGAGAAAACTATATATACATAGGTCTAGGTAGGGATTGTAATATATTAGGCACAAAGGCATCATGATATGGACCTAAGTTTTCTAAAACAAACTCGAAGGATCTCATCTTTGAAAGTTATTAATCAGGAAATTTGTACGACTAAATAGCCTGTATGGAACGACATACGACAAATCCACAACTCAACACGTCCACTTACTTGTCACATCAAATCACGATAGAATGAGAGCGTAAACCCAAGAGCCGGTCCTAAACGGACCTAGTAGAAGTTATAATCGTGCACACACGCTTAGGTTGCGAGCACCTACTCCATACCTAAACATCAAATCTAAACGCTAAACCACTATCTGAATGATGCACTAACACATCCTAAATAACACACTCATTAGCCCTATTCACATCAAGTCACATCATGATTTCCTAAATTACATTTCAGTTAATTAACAATTCATACTTAATTTTCTTAATTAGTTCATTAGCATTTATTCAATACCATTCAAATCATAAAAATTCATTTTATTCACAATCAAAATAATTAACCATCTCAATCAATCAAATTCTAACATGTTATGCCAATAATTATCAATTTTAAATTTTAAATAATTAGGTCGAAGGCAATTATACTTAGCATCGTCAACAATCGACAATGATTAGGGTTTGGTGGCTTGTTTTGGGACTTGAATTTTGGCACCCGGCGGTGTCTGAAGTTCGATGAGGTTTAGTGAGAGGAATTGACTAAAATCTGGCAATTTCCAACGAATTTCAACAAATCCAGTTTTCGGCAGTTTTCTGGCAGCTTTTTGGCAATTTTCCGCCTACTTTTCGACAGTATGGTTGGGGGTTGTGGGTAGGCATCGGCTTGGCGAGCTCAACACGAACACGGTGGGGGCGAGGGTGGTGGTGGCAACGACGGTCGCCGGTGGCAGTCTTGGGCTGGTAGTGATGCCCAGGTGGTAGAGAGCAGACAACTCCTTTCCATTATGGAGGCTGAGCGGCCCTTGGGAAGGTGGGGAACAACTCAGCGAAGATTGACGGTGATGTGGTGGCCGAAGGTGGCATCGTTAGCAGCGTCGGGGTGGTGATTGGGGAGAGAGGGGAAAACTTTGGGAGGGGGTGGGAGGGGGGTTTCGGGTGGCAATTTTGTAAATAAAAGTTGACACTACTCCATCTCGAGTAAAAAATAATAACTAATTCCTAATCAATTCTTTAAAAATTCAAAAAATATGGAAAAATACAATAACATATAATACACTTAATAACATGAAAATGATATGTTCTATAACTAATAACCCACCCAAGTGGTATCTAATATGCCCTAAATCATTATTCGGTCTAAAAATAAATTTACAATCAAATACATAAAAAAACTAGCATACTGTCATATACTATGATAACTTATTTCTTATCATTTTTTTAACATTATCATCATATACTAGAGTACGTTTGACCCTCATCACCCATAACGCACAACCGGCCTCGGCTCAACACACATGTCATAAAATTAACTCGACTCAAACCAACGGCTGAACCGATTGGTTTGCTAATGTAAAGCTTTAATTTGAGTCACAGGTTTTACACCCTTCCTTCCTCAGAAGAATTTCATTCTCAAAATTTTATCTAAGGAGGTTTCAACTCATCAATAATCCGAAAAGCTAATTCTCAACTAGAGTACCTGGTCGTGAAGCTGATTTCTCGAATATCTCTGGGTATCTTTTCTTCAACTCGTCTTCACGTTCCCATGTCGATTCTCCAACTCCTCGTCGAGTCCATTTCACTCAACTAGTGGGACTTCTTTTCTTTGGAGAACCTTCACTCAACGGTTTGTGATCTTGACTGCATCTTCTTGATATATAAGGTTTTGTTTTAACTCTCTCTCAATGAAATTGGCCAGGTAAGAGTTGTCTAGATGGTATACTTTCAGTAATGACATATGGAAGACATCGTGCACAGCTAATAGATAAAGCAAAAATGCTAGTCTATAAGCCCTCGTCCAATGCGCTCAATCATGCCAAATGGTCGATATATCACAGACTGAGTTTCTCACGAGTCCCAAATCTCATGTTTCTCTTAGTCGGAGAGACCTTTAGGAAAATGTGATCTCCTATTGTGAAATGAACCTCACATTTTGCTAATCGGCTTAACTTTTTTTTTTGTTCTAAGATGATCATATTCTCTTCTTGATTTACATCACTACCTCCTATGCCTGTTGAATTATTTTTGGCCCAACTACCACTAGTTTGCTGCCCTGTACCCAACATATTGGGGATTGACATGGTCTGCCATAAAGTGCTTAGAATGGTGTCATTCTGATTGTGGCCTGATAGTTGTTATTGTATGAGAACTCTATTAGAGGTAGATGCTCTTCCCAACTACCTACAAAGTCTAGAATGCATGCTTGGAGTAAATCCTTTAGTATTTGTATGGCCCATGCGTCTAAAGATGAAAGGTTGTACTCAATCTTGACTCAGTGCCCATAGCTGCCTGAAAAGCCTTTCAAAATTAGGATGTAAATCTCGGATCCCTATCTAATATAATCTCCTGTGGCACTCGATGTAGTTGTACTATTTGATCTCTATATAGTGTGGCCAAAGTGGTCAGTGCACACTTTATGTGAGTTGATCTACTATGACCCATATTGCATCCTTCTATTGGGGGGTCATAGGCAAATAGTCAACCTCTTAGTCTGACTAACCCATTTGCATCGCTGGCCAATTCCTGGTGTGTTCCCTCTTCCAACCACTGACTCAACTATTTATCCTTCTCATATTCAACCCGAATTGGCTCAAGCACACTTGGCTGAATGGTTAGTTGTATCATCATTCTGACCAACTGTCTCTGGCATGTAGTATGCTGAGTCAATGACATATCTGCCAATCCTACTGAGCCTCGAACTGGCTTCCTACTCAAAGTATCTGCTACCTCATTTTCTTTGCCTTCGTCATACGCTATGTCGATCTCATAGTCTGATAATAGCTCTAACCAACTTCTCTATCTACTGTTCAAATCCTTTTGCGTGAAGATGTATTTAAGATTCTTGTGATATGTTAAGATTTTGAAAGATGTTCCATACAAATAATGCCTCCACATTTTGAGAGTGAATATTACTGTTGTAAGCTTTAGGTCTTGTGTAAGATAGTTATACTCATGCACCTTGAGCTGACAAGATGCATAGCCTATAACCTTATCATTCTTCGTCAAAACACAGCCTAGACCAACTCCTGAGGCATCTATGTAGACTACAAAATCTTCATGTCCTTCTAGTAGTGTGAGGACAGGCGCTAAAGTCAACCTCTCCTTCAACATCCTAAAACGCTTCTCACACTCTTTTGTCTATACAAATCATTTCTCCTTCCAAGTCAGCCATATAAGAGGAGCGTCTATGGAAGAGAAACTTTGTATTCACCATCTGTAGTATCCAGCTAAGCCTAGGGAACTTTGAACCCAACATCCCTGAAACTCTTCTCACACTCCTTTGTCTATACAAATCGTTCCTCCTTCCAAGTCAGCCATATAAGAGGAGCTTCTATGGTAGAGAAACTCTATATACACCATCTGTAGTATCTAGCTAAGCCTAGGGAACTTTGAACCTCTCTCGATGTCTTCGGTTGTTCTCACTATACTACTAATTCTATCTTGGCTGGATCTACTGAGATACTTGCTATATGGCCGAGAATATTCATGTAACGACCCAGCCTAAAGTGCAACGTAATGGGCCTAAGTCATTTCTTTAAAAGTGGTTAACCAAGTTAAAGATCTATAGTCCATTCCTACTTATAAACAGGATCTTATCGTAATAGGTATTAGATGTGGGACTAAGTTAACAGATTTGACAATCCACCCACCTTAAGAAATTTTGTCCCCAAAATTCCGACACTTGGCTCATTGCTAGCCCTAGCCCATGACCTTCTTTGGCCCATAACCAGCAGCCTTAGCCAATGTCCCTAGTCTAGCCCACCATCTAACATAGAACCAGGTTGCTCTTATATTAGTTGTAACGACCCAGCCTAAAGTGCAACATAATGGTCCTAAGTCATTTCTTTAAAAGTGGTTAACCAAGTTAAAGATCTATAGTCCATTCTCATTTATAAACAGGAAATTATCCCAGTAGGTATTAGATGTGGGACTAAGTTAAGGGATCTCACAGTTCACGTCTGTGAGCCAAAAACTATACTTCAAATACTTTTCATACAACATGTGCTCTCTCAATGTCTGCAACACAATCCTTACGTGTTGTCATGCTCTTCCTTGGATGAAGAGTATACTAATATGTTGTTTACAAAGACAATCAGAAACTGGTCCAAATATGTACCAAATGTTGGTGGAGCATTGGTCAATCCAAAAGGCATGACCAAAACTCGTAGTGGCCATATCTGGTTCTGAATGCAGTCTTCGAGATGTCTTTTGCTCTAATCTTCAACTGGTAGTATCTTGACCTCAAATCAATCTTTAAAAAGATGACTGTTGAGGTCAACTAATCAAATAGATCATCAATGTGAGGAAGAGGGCATCTGTTCTTAATAGTTGTATAGTTTAGCATCCTGTAATTGATGCATAAACACATGTTTCCATCCTTCTTCCTCACAATAACACTGGTGCACCCGATGGAGAGACACTTAGATTGTTGAACCCTTGATCCAATAGTATTTGTAATTGTTCCTTGAGTTCCTTGAGCTAAAGAGGTATCATTCTGTACGAAACTCTAGAGATAGGTGTTGTATTTGGCATCAACTCAATGGCGAGATCTACTTTGCTGTCTAGCTGCAATCTAATAATCTCACCTAAAAATACAACAACAAATTCTCTGACTAGTGGAATCTACTTAATAATCAGTCTGTCTCCTAAACTACTCTGCTCAGCTAGTACTAATGCTACATTATTTGTAACACCCTATTTCGGCTCACCTGTGAACCGACCCGGAAATGTCACCGGCGACCGAACCGTTCGCTAATCTACTGGGTTCGGTTAAGCCGACCCGGATCTGCCCTCGGTGTCTCAAGATGGAGATGCAAACATGAAATGCATGGATGGGATGCGTGGGTTCTAACGTAGTCCTACATGCATGCTATGATGTGCAAGCAAAACAAAACCATGCAACAACAAGAAATTTTAATTAAAAATTCATTAATTTTTACGAAAAAACGGACAGAATCTCCCCTAAAAAGTGCAATAGGGGCCAACCTGTCCACAACAAGGGTATATAAATATTTTATCAAAATACGATAAAACATGACAATCTACCATAGCATTCATCATTATCTCATTTGTTTTCATCTGAGCCGAGTCTGAACTCCAAGGCTTCCTACTCATTCACAATTATTCGTTCGTTTCATAATAAGCAATTCATCAAGACAAAAACATCCTAATTATCATTCACACAGCATTAACACACCATCATTATACATTACATGCGGTAGGTACATGTGTGTGCGGTTCCGTGCTGCTCCTCCGCAGTCCCGACAGCTTTCATCCCTCGCATTTCTCACCTACATATATATAGAAAAATGTCAACAACAGGTGTCACTGGTCCGAAAATAACTAATATCAAACTGGAACATGAGAGCAAACTCTCATGGAAAGCAAACCATCATATATATCTTCCTCAAGAACTCTCATAAGGGCAACTACAGAGGAGCCGTCGAGCAGCTGACTCAATAGCATCCCAATCTATCTAGTACTGTGCCGCTCACGACACTTCTTTTTCAGTACTTCACATAAAACTTTTATCCTAAGCCCTCTCCGAACCTCCATATCTCTCCTGGCCTTGAGCACGTAGGCCGAGTACTCTCAGACAGTCGGCCTTTAGTACCCTTTGAACCACAAGTCCGGATATGCGCTGTACTAAACAGTACCTGTAAACCTCCACATCCTCTGGGTGTGAGGAACTCAAACGCGGAGTTGTCAGGATCCCTCGGGAATGGAACAGTCCACTGGCACTAATCCAGAGCCCGCTTTGACTGTCACGGCATCCGCTCATGGTACGTGCAAGTCGATTCATCTCCTCTTGTCTCACTGAAAACTCGATAAAATTATTTATAGGGCTGGGTCGGGATTTATTATAATAGGCCCGAAGGCAACTTGAGTTGGATCTTATTTTCGAAAACAAGCTCGAGGGATCTCATCCTCGAGGGTTATTAATCCAGAAAATTGTTGGCTAAATGGCCCGAGTTAAGTGGGATCCGATAAAACGCCACTTAACTCGTCCTGCACATGATAAATCAAATACACAATAGAGTAGCGTAAAAATAGAGAACGAGTCCTAAACGGACATGGTAGAAGCTCCAAACGGGTCCACGCGCCTAGGCGGCGAGCTCCTACACCGTACCTACACAATCAAGCTAAAAGCTAACGCCCACATGATGAATCACACATCCTATAGCATGCACACACAATCAACGCAATCACGCATCAATCATCACACATTCATCCTAAGTCAATCCTAGTGAGTTTTCAATCTACGTCTCATGAAATCAGGGTAATTAATTAGTTCACCTAATTAATTCCTTACTTTTCCATTTTAACACTCATCAATCAACCAATTTCATAATTTTTATTAAATTACACACAAACATACAGACACATCAAAAACACGAAAATTCATCTAATTATCTAGTCTAGCATGCTTCCCTAATAATTACAAAACTTAAGAATTTACGTCAGAGTAATTTATACCTCGCGTCGTTGAAAATCGACGACGGCTAGGGTTTCCGTTTCGTGGCTCGAAACTCGAATTCGGCACCTAGCGGCGTCCGAAGTCCGATCAGATTGAACTGGGTGCGTTCGGCGGATGATCCGGCGAATTTCCCATGAATCCAATTTTCTGGCGGATTTCCGGCGGGTGTCGGCGATTTTCTGGCGGATTCCGACAGTTTTTCGGCGATGATTCAGGACCGGGCAATCAGGGGGTCTATCGGCACCAGCTCGACGAGCTTGGTCCGATGGTGGTGTCAAACAAAGTAACCGGGCGGCGATGGCTGTCGACGGCGGCGTCGAAAGTGGGTGCGCGGCGGCGGCGTGCTCCGATCGGGGCTACGACCGGCCTCGACGGCGGTCAGGATGATGGGGGAAACGTCGGCGACGGCGAGGGGTGGTTGTCGGGGTCACAGCGGTGGTGGCGCGGCCCGGACGGCGGCGAATCAACGAGGGAGGGTGTCGCGGCTTGTGGGGCGATTCTGGCGTCGTGGCGGCGAGACGGTGGCCGGGGTGGGTCGTGGCGGCACGGCGACTGCACAGCGGGGTGGGGCGGCGTTGATCAGCGGCAGCATGGCGTCGACAGTGGCGTCGTCGGCGAAGACACAAGGCGACGGTGATAGGGTTTTGGGAGGGTAGGTGTCGGGAGGGAGAAAAATACCCTCAATGGCAAACTCGTAAATAAGTATTGACTTGATTCCTACTCGAGTCAAAATAATAACTAGTTCGTAATAAATTCTAAAAAAAGTCTAGAAAAAATATGGAAAAATCTCATAAAATAAAACAAACACAACAACATCCAATGGCATGCTATATAACTAATAACCCACCCGAATACCATCTAACGCGTCCTAATGCGTTATTCGGCCTAAACTAATTCTACGGTCACAACATAAAAAAATAAAATCATCAACTGTATACTCTCATATCTACTGATAACTCAGTCTGCTGATGCGTATCTAACGCTATCATCAATACTTGGGTATACAAGAACCCTCATAGCACGTGCACACGGTCGGCCTCGGCCCCGCACACGTGTTCTGAAAGCTGAACCAACTCGGATCACGGTCGAACCGACCGGCTAACGATTATAAAACCCTGACTCGAGTCACAGGTTTACATTATTAGTTTGCTGCTTCAATCTAGCTATATCACT
The DNA here is from genome assembly GCA_033002965.1 of Piper betle. NCBI lineage: Eukaryota > Viridiplantae > Streptophyta > Magnoliopsida > Piperales > Piperaceae > Piper > Piper betle. The sequence goes on from JAURVB010007034.1 coordinate 9,226, forward strand.
GCACTCTGATAGGATATCTATACTTGTTCTCTATCTCTACCCTAACCCTAAAAGAAAAAGCAGAGCCTTTTGTGGAGGAAACTCACCGTCTTTCTTTGGCAATCTACGTGGCTCTTTGCTTGGATATCCAGTTCATTCCAAATATCACATCAAATTCTTATAGCTCGAACAATATGAAATGAGCTACAAGTTATCAATGTTCAATCTCAATAGAGACATTACACACGCACTCACCTGTAGATATAACATTACTGGCGGGAGTGGAAACCAATAGTGAATGTCTTAATTCTTCTATCTTACATCCAATTCTACTTGTGTGTGCATATGAAATAAAGGAATGTGTTCAACCAAAGTGAAATAGAACTCGTACAGGTACAAAGCCTATTGAAAGCGTACCTATCACAATTGGTGTGTCCTTCATGGCTACTATTGTGCTAGGGCAGGAGGTGCAATTGGTATCACCACCTGATTATGATCCCTCTGATTCTAAGCTGGTGGTGCTTGCTGCATATGTCTCTGGTGTGTAGCCTACCCTACAACCAAATACCCTCTCTGGTTCTATCCCCTCTACTACTATCTAGCCCTTTGGATAGTCTACGATTTTATGCCCTAGCTGACCGTAATTATAGCATGTGTTAGTGCTTGTTATGCACTCGATAGCTCTATGTCCTGGCTGACCACAACTGTAGCATGCAGTCGTACCTTCTCTGCACTCACCTCGATGATGACATTTGCAAATTTGATAGAGAGGTAGTTTGTTGTCTTGGACATGTCCATCTATAGCCCTCATAGCAACTGGAGCATCTGTTCAACGTCTCTGTAGTGCTCGTTGCTCTGGCTGATATGGCCTTGGAAGTTGTTGTATTTGATCAAAATCTTGATGAGGTCGAGTAGCTATAGCTCATTCTGCCTTACAAGCAACTCTCGTTATATTGCCAAAAGTGGCAAACTTCCTATCCAAATAGGCGATCCGGATCTCATGATGGAGACCTTTGTAAAAATGTTCAATCCTTCTTTTTAGCCGACCTTTCTAGAACTCTGAATCGGCTCCCATACTGCACCACTGTCATGGGACCTTGTTTCATTGTCTGAAACTCTCGTTCCTGTCTTTTCCTAAAATTTGGCAAAAAATACTTCTCATCAAACTCCGCTCTGAATTATTCCCAAGTCATATTCTACGATTGTTAGTGGGAAAATGTTGAATTCATCACCGAATTCCACCATATCCTACCTTCATCTTCGAATGCCGAGGTAATGATGTGTACCTTGTGCTCCATTGGGCATGTCAACCTTCTGCTCCATTGAGCATGTCATACTACCAAACATTCCTATGGCTGATGATATCCACAGGAATGCCTCTTCTCCATCCAACTTCCTGAAAAATGGACATCCACCATTCTTCACAAATTTCTCATACTGCCATAGTTCCAAGTTTCTTGCATCAGCTGATCTATTAGATCCTTCTCCTAGCTCATAACGAAAACTATGGTCTTGTACATGGTGGCATACTATCAAATCTTGCAGCTTCACTTCCACCTGCAGTTTGTGCGCTACCTACTAATATGGGTCCACTAACATCTGGGCTCATTTTCATCTGAAATAGGGCAACCAGAGGAGCCGTTGGAGTAGTCCTCTGTTGCAATGGTGGAGGAGGAGGCGGTGGCAGAGGGCCCATGGAAACTATTGTCTCTCCTCGTGCCTCGTCGTCCACTATTGGTCAGTTCTCAGCTTTGGCCACTTAGAGGGCTATCTATCTTATCTCTCTCTGAATTCCTCTTGATTCTGTTGCATTTGTATCTGAGCTCAACCAATCTAGCAACTGTTGCATCTCTCTCCTGTCGACTACTACTACTACGATGGCCATCATGGCGACAACTCTCACTATGCTAACCAATTAAGATTGGAACACTAAGCTCTCCTGGTGGCATGTTAGTCCTCGGCCGACTAGATGTTGTGTCACTGTGACCATGGTTGTGACTGTCCTATCTAGACGATGGAAGGGATGGGGCCCTAAGTGGCATGTTAGTCCTCGATCGACTAAATGTTCTATTTGCTCCGAAGGCACTATCACACCACCAATTTTTAAGAAAATTTGCAAAAAACAATGAACCAGAAATATACCTGTCAGCATAACTCAAAGCAGCTTTTGTACATATGTAACCTACAGTAACATCTACCATCCTAATCAACCAAGGGTTAGCTTTGATACAAAGCGTGTAACACCCCAATTTGATTAGCCTATGAACTAGACGGAAATATTACCAATGGCCGAACCATTCGCTAATATACTTAATCTAGTCAAGTGACCAGATTTACGTTCGACGTTTCAAGATGGTAATGCAAACATTCAATGCATGGATGAGATGCTTAGGCTCTAACGTTGTTCTAAATGAATAATATGTTATCCAATCCATACTCAAAATAGCAGCACCCATTAAAAGTTAGACAAGCAGTAATTTTTAAAATAAAACAGCCAGAGTTTCCCCTAAAAGTGCAATAGGGACTACCTTGTCAACAACATATATATATATATATATATATATATATATATATATATATATATATATATATATATAAAACAGTAAAATCTAAAACATTGCTAAAATACTTCATTTCTTCACATAACAATCACATCATAACAGTTTTTATCTTTTGAATCCAGTATTGACCACATTAGGTCATCTTGTTAACTTCCATGCATAATGGCTACCATACACTGATCATATCATAATTTCACGTAACCTTTCCCACAATAAAACATTATAACATTTTATTCACAACAGTTCATCACATCACATTTTTTCATTATGTTTGGTAGGTACATATGTGCATGTTGCATCGCTACTCCTAACAACATTCAGTCATTCAAGTTCCCCCTTCATATATAATAAAAAAGTTAGTAACGAGTGTTACTTGTCCAAAAATAACTAAATAATCAACCTTACACATGAGGGATGACTCTCATGTCGAATGAAATCAATCATATTCTTTTGTATTAAAATCACTTATAAGGGCACTAATCAGGAGTCGTAAATCTCGGCTTCAACAATGTCCCATTCTGACTCGTTAGATGCCCCGACATTTTCATACTGTCACATGCTCGGGATATCCATTATACTAAAGCCCTCTACATCCTCTGTATAACTCTTGACCTTGAGCACAGAGGCCGAATACTCTCAGGCAAACGCCTTCAGTACTATTTAAATCCACAAGTCTAGACATGTACTACAATGCAGCACCTATAATCCTCCACACTTCTCTAGGGTTTGAGGAACTCAAAATGTAGAATTGTAAGGATCCCTTGGAAATGGAATGACTTGCTCACCAATTCAAACCCTTCTTTGATTGGCAAGTGCACTGCTCACAGTACGTGTGAGTCGACTTTCCTCTTGTCTCACATCTCACTGAAAAATTAAAAAAACTATATATATATATATATATATAGGTCTGGATATGGATTATAATATAGTAGGACCGAATGCATCATGATCTGGATTTGAGTCTTTTAAAATAAACTTGATGGATCTCATCCTCGAGGGATATTAATCCTGAAATTCCTACGACTAAATGGCTCGTGTGGAGTGAGATACGATAAATCCACTACTCAATATGTCTGCTTACCCGTCAGATCAAATGACAATAGAATGAGAGCGTAAATCCAAGAGTGAGTCCTAAACGGACCTAGTAGAAGATCCAATCGTGTCCACACGCCTAGGCAACGAGCTCTTACTCCATACCTATACATCAAATCTAAAAAGCTAACACCCACTATCTGAATAATGCATTAACACATCCTAAATAGCATACTCATTGGTAGGGCTGCTAATCGAGCGAGCGAGCCGAGCTCAACGTATGTTCAAACTCGGCTCGAATAGTTTGAAACTCGTTCGAACTCGACTCGAGATCAAACGAATTTTAAATATACATGCTCAAGTTCGACTCGAATATCTTTTATGTGTTCGAGCTCAACTCGAGCTTGAATACACTTAAACTGGATTGAACCCACAACCTTGAAGTCATAAAGGTGAATACTTACCATCTCAACTATCTCACTTCTTTGTTATTATATTGTATGTATGTATGTATATGTCTATATATATATATATATATATATATATATATATATATATATATATATAAATATAATATAATATAATATAAATATAAAAGATATAATATAAAAACTATATTATTATATTATTTTATCGAGTCGAGTTCGAGTTATAACTGAGTCGAGTCGAGTTCGAACACGACCTTGCTCAAGCTCGGCTCGTAAGATTTGAGTTCGAGTCGAGTTTGAGCTCGAGCATTTAAATGTTGAGTTTCGAGTTAAGTCAAGCTGAGCCGAACACTAAATGCTCATGAGCTAGCTCACTCAATTAGCAACCCTACTCATTGGCCCTATTCACATAAAGTCACATCATGATTTCCTAAATTACATTCCAGTTAATTAATAATTCATATTTAATTTACTTAATTAGTTCATTAGCATTTATTCAATATCATTCAAATCATACAAATTCATTTTAATCATAATCAAAATATTTAACCATGTCAATCAACCAAATTCTAACATGCTATGGTAATAATTATCAATTTTAAATTTTAAATAATTAATTCAAAGGTAGTTATACCTCGCATCGTCAGCAATCGACGACGATTAGGATTTGGTCACGCATTTTGGGACTCAAATTTCAGCACCCGACAGCATCTGAAGTTCGATCAAGTTCGACGAGAGGAATTGACGATAATCCAGTGATTTCTAACAAATCTAGTTTTTCGGTAGTTTTCCCTATGGTTTTTAGGTGACTTTCAGTTGGAGTGGTCGAGCTGTGGGTCAGCACTGACATGGCAAGCTCGACATGACCACAATGGGGGTGAGGGCGAGGGCGGCGCCGGCGACCTTGGGTCGGCTATGAATCCCAGTGTAAAACCACGAAAAAATAATAACGTTATTTTATTTACAATTTTATAAATTTTAGAACAAATCATAAATATTATTTAATTAAATTAATTCTTAAAAATCAATATCATAAATGATCGATCATTTCCTTTAGAGTACCAGTATGATAGTATTTATGGATGGTTTTAAATAAGTTTAATTTAGTGAATTTTTGGGATTTGGAGTTTGTGTGTGCGAGTTGACACCCATTCGCATTAAATCAATAGTCAATTTTTGACTTTTCGTTATCACACTAATGGTTGTGTTTAATATAGTTATGTCTAATTACGTTCTTTACAATAAAAGTTTAATATAGTGACTTCTTGAATTCCACACATATTTTTCTATATGAAGGAGAATTTTGTTGATGGTAAATAAAACATTAACTTGATAGTTTGTGAGCACATTTGGCTCATAAAGGGAAGGCTTTAGAGAATTTTCGTTTATATTAGGATCGTGTGTCATAGTTGCGGGTGTCTCATCACAATTTCAGGTCTGTATAATTACTCGAAATGTTATATATTCCTATTTGGGAGCTATGACCCCACATTCGATCTCCATACGCCAAGCGCAACTGAGGTTAAAGAATTAACTCAATCCGACACGGGGCAGCACCCTTAAACTTCTTAAAAAATTAAATACCTGCCCCGATGCTGAAAAGGGTGATAGGGCACAATGGCGCAAGATGACTCATTATGCACTTGTGATACCGAGAAGGTGAGTCAATGGGAAATATCGATAACTACAAGTCGTGGGCTAAGTAGCGTGTGCGCGCATACATGGGATTGTAGCTGGATGAGGTGGCCTCCCCTCGGGGCATAGTAAGGGCTCGACATAGGCTCATAATCACTAAAAGGTTTAATTATTGATGTTGTGGAATATATTAACTTATTTCTTATAATTATATGACTAAGTATTTTTATCACTGACGCGGAATTGCCTCCGCAAGTGTAAGCATGGAATGGTGGGTAGAGTTAGGAGAGTTGGAGGACTTTATTATTAAACTTTTAAATTTTTTTTTCTTATTTGTTATTGAACTATTAGATTGTTTGCATGATAGTGGGATTTTTGGTTCAGTTCATGGGGCTTATATTATTTCGAGCATTTGTTATATTAGATTTTATGTCATGGGTTTATTTAAAATATTAAAAATTAATAGAAAAATTAATTTTTGAAACACTTAGTATTATATAGTAACAGTTGGCTCATTGCTCAGAACAGGGTGGTATCAAAGCTGTGTTTCTTACTAAACTATGCAAATCAATCCTTACCTAGTTGAAAGTCTAAGAGTCCAGTATCCCAAGGGTAAAATTTCTTTTATATAAGCATTGATTATTTTTTTATAGAATTAATTTTCATTGTTTTAGATAACAATTATTGGTGTGTCATTTATGTGTCATTTTAGGAGCATGTGACACTTAAACCAATGAGCGTATATGAGACGCCTTTTATAATCAAAGGTGTTATCTAGGTAGTATGGGTGGTATGGGACACGAATGCGATATGGATGATGTCATAGGACAGTGTGCCCCATCTATTGGCTATGCCTATAAGTAGCAACGCATTTTTGATCAAGTGATTTTCCTTAAACGAATCTGTTTAAGAACATGCAGAGATTAAACAACTTTTATATGAGCTATGTACATGTATACCAACTGATAGGGAAATTTCATCCGCAAATACAACAGGGTCATAGAGCGAAACAATCGTGGTTTTTTTGTCCTTATGACCCTGTTATATTTTCGAGGATAAAATTTCCAAGCTGGGGAGATTGTAAATCCCAAAAAATAATTAGGTTATTTTATTTAAAGTTTTACAAATTTTAGAATGGGTCATAAATACTATTTAATTATATTAATTCTTAAAAATTAATATAATAAATTATCAATTATTTCTTTTAGAGTATCGATACAATAGTATTTAAAGATGGTTTTAAATAAGTTTTATTTAGTGAATTTTTGGGATTGGGAGTTGTGAATGTGAGTTGACACCCATTCTCATGTCAATAGTCAGTTTTTTACTTTTCGTTATCACACTAATGATTGTGTTTAATATAGTTATGTGTGATTACGTTCTTTTATAAAAGTTCAATATAGTGACTTCCTTGAATTCCACACATATTATAAAAGTTTAATATAGTAACTTCTTGAATTCCACACATATTATTCTATATAAAGGAGAATTCTGTTGATTGTAAATAAAACATCAACTTGATAGTTTGTGAGCACATTTGG
>JAURVB010007035.1:0-17548 GCA_033002965.1 Piper betle
CATGTGAGATCCCTCAACTTAGTCCCACATCTAATACCTACTGGGAGAAGATCCTGTTTATAAGTGAGAATGGACTATAGATCTTTAACTTCCGGGGTACCCATTTTAAAGAAATGACTTAGCCCATTACGTTGCACTTTGGGCTGGGTCGTTACAAATGGTATCAGAGCCGACCTGGTTCCGTGTTAGATGGTGGGCTGGATTAGAAACGTTGGCTAGGCTGCCGGTCACGGGCCAGAAAGGTCGTGGGCTGGGGCTAGCAACGATGGGCCAAATAATAGGCATTTCAGGGGACAGAAATTCCCTAAGGTGGGTGGATTGACGAGATCCCTCAACTTAGTCCCACATCTAATACCTACTGGGAGAAGATCCTGTTTATAAGTGGGAATGGACTATAGATCTTTAACTTCCAGGGTACCCATTTTAAAGAAATGACTTAGCCCATTACGTTGCACTTTGGGCCGGGTCATTACAAATGGGTATCAGAGCCGACCTGGTTACCGTGTTAGATGGTGGGCTGGACTAGAAACGTTGGCTAGGCTGCCGGTCACGGGCCAGAAAGGTCGTGGGCTGGGGCCTAGCAACGGGCCAAGAATAGGCATTCCGGGGACGAAATTCCCTAAGGTGGGTGGATTGTGAGACGTCCTCTCAACTTAGTCCCACATCTAATACCTACTGGGAGAAGATCCTGTTTATAAGTGAGAATGGACTATAGATCTTTAACTTCCGGGGTACCCATTTTAAAGAAATGACTTAACCCATTACGTTGCACTTTGGGCTGGGTCGTTACAGTTCACATACGGTTCAATCATAATTCACAATTCACATACAAATCAATCAATCACAATTCACAATTTGAAATTACATTAATCACAATTCATAATTCATTTTCATATTGGTCTCAATTCACCATTAACTTACAGATCTTCACAAAAAACTAATGACATAGATGGTAGTCGGGGTGGAGCCAGGGTAGACGTCAATGGAGGTGAGGCTAACCGGGAGAGAAGGGGTGGATGGTGATGTAGGTGGTCGAGACATATGTGGAGGTGTGAACAGAGATGGAGCTGCAACCACCGTTGGCCGGGATTGCGGGGAAGTGAGAGGGTTGGTGATAAGGATGGTGGCGGCAATAGAGGTGGCGGCGACGAGGAAGTAGGCATTGCCGGATGTGGGCAACAATGATGAATCATATCAGCACCAGGGGATAGAGTGGCAAAGATGAGATTCGAGGGTGGTCTCCAACTTGTAAGCTTCTGTAACACCCCAATTCAGTTCAGTAGTGAACCACACCAGAAATGCTACTGGCAACCATATCGATTCACTAGTCTACTCAATTTGATCAAGCCAACCCGGATCTACCTTTGGCGTCTCAAGATGGTGATGCAAACATTCAGTGCATGCATGAGATGTTTAGGCTCTAACTTTGTTTTAAATGAATGATATGCTATGTAATGCATATTCAATACAACACAACCCATTAAAACTTCGACAAGCAACAATTTTTAAAATAAAATAGACAAAGTCTCCCCTGAAAGTGCAATAGGGACCACCTTGTCAACAACAAATAATATATATATATATATATACAGCGATATAATCTAAAACATTGCCAAAACACTTCATTTCTTCACACAACATTCACATCATAACAATTTTTATCTTTGAGTTAGGTCTTGCCCCCATTAGCTCATCATCCTTTAACTTGCAAGCATAATAGCTACCATACACTGATCATATCATGATTTCCTAAAAACTTTCCTGCAATAAAACATTATAGCATTTTATTCACAACCATTCACAACAGTTCAGCACATCACATTTTTTCATTATGTTCAGTAGGTACATATGTACATGTTGCATCGCTACTCTTCTATGGTCCCAATAACATTCAGTCATTCAAGTTCTCACCCACATATATAATACGGAAAAGTCAGTAACGAGTTTTACTAGTCTACAAATAGCTAAATAATCAAACTAGTACATGAGAGATGACTCTCATGTTAAATCAAATCAATCATATTCTTTTGTATGAGAATCACTCATAAGGGCACTAATCAGGAGTTGTGAGCCTCTGCTTGAACAACATCTCATTCTGACTTGTCAGATGCCTTAGTATTTTCATACTATCCCACACTTGGGAAATCCATTATACTAAAGCCCTCTACATCCTCCGTATAACTCCAGACCTTGAGCACAGAGGTTGACTACTCTCAGGCAGGTGCTTTCATTACTCTTTGAATCCACAAGTATAGACATGCACTGCATTGTAGTACCCATAATCCTCCACACTTCTCTGGGTTTGAGGAATTTAACAAGTGGAGTTGTTAGGATCCCTCAAGAATGGAACGAGCCCACTCACCAATCCAAAGCCTGCTTTGACTGGCACATGCACCGCTCATAGTACATGTGTGTCAACTTTTCCCTTGTCTCACATCTCACCGGAAAAACCGAGAAAACTATATATACATAGGTCTAGGTAGGGATTATAATATATTATGCACGAAGGCATCATTTATGTGAGATCCCTCAACTTAGTCCCACATCTAATACCTACTGGGAGAAGATCCTGTTTATAAGTGGGAATGGACTATAGATCTTTAACTTTCGGGGTACCCATTTTAAAGAAATGACTTAGCCCATTACGTTGCACTTTGGGCTGGGTCGTTACAAATGGTATCAGAGCCGACCTGGTTCCGTGTTAGATGGTGGGTTGGACTAGGGACGTTGGCTAGGCTGCCGGTCACGGGCCGAAAGGTCATGGGTTGGGGCTAGCAACGGGCTGGACTAAGGACGTTGGCTAGGCTGCCGGTCACGGGCCAGAAAGGTCATGGGCTGGGGCTAGCAACGGGCCAAGTATAGGCATTTCGGGGACAAAATTTCCTAAGGTGGGTGGATTGTGAGATCCCTCAACTTAGTCCCACATCTAATACCTACTGGGAGAAGATCTTGTTTATAAGTGGGAATGGACTAGAGATCTTTAACTTCCGGGTACCCATTTTAAAGAAATGACTTAGCCCATTACGTTGCACTTTGGGCTGGGTCGTTACAAATGGTATCAGAGCCGACCTGGTTCCGTGTTAGATGGTGGGATGGACTAGGGACGTTGGCTAGGCTGTCGGTCACGGGCCAAAAAGGTTGTGGGCTGGGGTTAGCAATGGGCCAAGACTAGAAACGTTGGCTAGGCTGCCGGTCACGGGCCAGAAAGGACGTGGGTTGGAGCTAGCAACGGGCCAAGAATAAGTATTTCGGGGACGAAATTTCCTAAGGTGGGTGGATTGTGAGATCCCTCAACTTAGTCCCACATCTAATACCTACTGGGAGAAGATCCTGTTTATAAGTGGGAATGGACTATAGATCTTTAACTTCCGGGGTACCCACTTTAAAGAAATGACTTAGCCCATTACGTTGCACTTTGGGCTGGGTCGTTATAAATGGTATCAGAGCTGACCTGGTTCCGTGTTAGATGGTGGGCTGGACTAGGGACGTTGGCTAGGCTGCCGGTCATGGGCCAGAAAGGTCGTGGGCTGGGGCTAGCAACGGGCCAAATATAGGCATTTCGGGGACGAAATTTCCTAAGGTGGGTGGATTGTGAGATCCCTCAACTTAGTCCCACATCTAATACCTACTGGGAGAAGATCTTGTTTATAAGTGAGAATGGACTAGAGATCTTTAACTTCCGGGGTACCCATTTTAAAGAAATGACTTAGCCCATTACGTTGCACTTTGGGCTGGGTCGTTACAATCATGATATGGACCTAAGTTTTCTAAAACAAACTCGAAGGATCTCATCCTCAAGGGTTATTAATCAGGAAATTTATATGACTAAATAGCCGTATGGAATAAGATACGATAAATCCACAACTAGACACGTCCACTTACTTATCACATCAAATGACGATAGAATGAGAGCGTAAACTTAAGAGCGAGTCCTAAATGGAAGTTATAATCTTGCCCACACACTTAGGTAGTGAGCACCTATTCCATACTTACACATCAAATCTAAACGCTAAACCACTATCTGAATGATGCAATAACACATCCTAAATAACACACTCATTAGCCCTATTCACATCAAGTCACATCATGATTTCCTAAATTACATTGCAGTTAATTAACAATTCATACTTAATTTACTTAATTAGTTCATTAGCATTTATTCAATACCATTCAAATCATAAAAATTCATTTTATTCAAAATCAAAATAATTAACCATCTCAATCAATCAAATTCTAACATGTTATGCCAATGATTGTCAATTTTAAATTTTAAATAATTAGGTTGAAGGTAATTATACCTAGCATCATCAACAATCGACGATGATTAGGGTTTGGTGGCTTGTTTTGGGACTTGAATTTTGGCACACAGCGGTGTCTGAAGTTCGATGAGGTTTGGTGAGAGGAATTGACTAAAATCTAGCAATTTCCAGCGAATTTTAACAAATCCAGTTTTCGACAGTTTTCTGGTAGCTTTTGGCAGTTTTCCTGCTACTTTTTGATAGTGTGGTTGGGGGCTGTGGGTAGGCATCAGCTCGGCGAGCTCAATACAACCATGGTGGGGGCGAGGGTGGTGGTGGTGATGACGGTCACCGGTGGCGGTCTTGGGTTGGTAGTGATGCCCAGGCGGCAGAGAGCAAACAGCTCCTTTCCATTGCGGAGGCCGAGCGGCACTTGGGAAGGTGGGGGACAGCTCGGCGAAAATAGACAGTGGTGTGGTGGCCGGAGGTGGCATCGTTAGTAGCGTTGGGGTGGCGATTGGGGAGAGAGGGGAAAACTCTGGAAGGGGTGGGAGAGAGGTTTTGGGTGGCAATTTTGTAAATAAAAGTTTACTCTACTCCGTCTCGAATAAAAAATAATAACTAACTCCATATAAATTCTTTAAAAATCCAAAAAATTGGAAAAATACAATAACACATAATACACTTAATAACATGAAAATGATATGTTCTATGACTAATAACCCGCCCAAGTGGTATCTAATATGCCCTAAATCATTATTCGGTCTAAAAATAAATTTACAATCAAATACATAAAAAAAACTAGCATACTGTCATATACTATGATAACTTATTTCTTATCATTTTTTTAACATTATCATCATATACTAGAGTACGTTTGACCCTCATCACCCATAATGCACAATTGGCCTCGGCTCAACACACATGTCATGAAATTAACTCGACTCGAACCGACGGCTGAACCGACTGGTTTGCTAATATAAAGCTTTAATTTGAGTCGTGGGTTTTACACCCTTCCCTTCTCAAAAAAATTTCATTCTCAAAATTTTATCTAAGGAGGTTTCAACTCATCAATAATTCGAAAAGCTAAATCTCAACTAAAGTACCTGGTCATGAAGCTAGTTTCTCGAATATCTCTAGGTATCTTTTCTTCAACTCGTCTTCATGTTCCCATGTCGATTCTCCAACTTCTCGTCGAGTCCATTTCACTCAACTGGTGGGACTTCTTTTCTTTGGAGAACCTTGACTCAACGGTCTGTGATCTTGACTACATCTTCTTGATATGTAAGGTTTTGTTTTAACTCTCTCTCAATGAAATTGGCCGGGTGAGAGTTGTCTGGATGGTATACTTTCAGTAATGACATATGGAAGACATCATGCACAGCTGATAGATGAAGTAAAAATGCTAGTCCATAAGCCCTCGTCCAATGCGCTCGATCATGCCAAATGGTCCAATATATCGCAGACTGAGTTTCTCACGAGTCCTGAATCTCATGTTTCTCTTACTCAGAGAGACCTTTAGGAAAATGTGATCTCCTATCGTGAAATGAACCTCACATCTTGTTGATCGGCATAACTTTATTTTTTGTTCTAAAGCTGATCATATTCTCTTGATTTACATCACTACCTCCTGTGCCTGTAGAATTATTTTTGGCCCTACTACCACTAGTTTGCTGCCCTGCACCCAACATATTGGGAATTGACATGGTCTATCATAAAGTGCTTAAAATGGTGTCATTCTGATTGTGGCCTGATAGTTGTTATTGTATAAGAACTCTATTAGAGGTAGATGCTCTTCCCAACTACCTACAAAGTCTAGAATGAATGCTCGGAGCAAATCCTTTAGTATTTGTATGGTTCTCTCAGTTTGCCCATGTGTCTAAGGATGAAAGGTTGTACTCAATCTTGACTCAGTGCCCATAGCTGCCTGAAAAGCCTTTTGAAATTGGGATGTAAATCACAGATCCCTATCTAATATAATCTCTCATGGCACTCCATGTAGTTGTACTATTTAATATCTATATAGTGTGGCTAAAGTGGTCAGTGGGTAATCAATCCTAATTGGTATGAAGTGCGCACTTTATGTGAGTCGATCTACTATGACCATATTGCATCCTTCTATTGGGGGGTCATAGGCAAATAGTCAACCTCTTAGTCTGACTAACCCATTTGCATCGCTGGCCAATTCCTGGTGTGCTCCCTCTTCCAGCCACTAACTCAACTATTTATCCTTCTCCTATGGAACCCGAATTGGCTCAAGTATACTTGGCTGAATGGTTACTTGTATCATCATTCTAACCAACTGTCTCTGGCATGTAGCATGCTGAGTCACTAACATAGTTGCCAATCCTACTAAGCCCGAACTGGCTTCCTACTAAAAGTATCTACTACCTCATTTTCTTTGCCTTCGTCGTACGCTATGTCGATCTCATAGTCTGATAATAGCTCTAACCAGCTTCTATATCTACTATTCAAATCCTTTTGCGTGAAGATGTATTTAAGACTCTTGTGATCAGTTAAGATTTTGAAAGATGTTCCATACAAATAATGCCTCCATATTTTGAAAATGAATATTACTGTTGTAAGCTTTAGGTCGTGTGTAAGATAGTTATATTCATGCACCTTGAGCTGATGAGATACATAGGCTATATAACCTTATCATTCTTCATCAAAACACGGCCTAGACCAACTCCTGAGGCATCTATGTAGACCACAAAATCTTCATGTCCTTCTAGTGAGTGTGAGGACATGCGCTGAAGTCAACCTCTCCTTCAACATCCTGAAACTCTTCTCACACTCCTTTGTCTATACAAATCATTCACTCCTTCCAAGTCAGCCATATAAGAGGAGCTTCTATGGAAGAGAAACTTTGTATTCACCATCTATAGTATCCAGCTAAGCCTAGGGAACTTTGAACCCAACATCCTGAAACTCTTCTCATACTCTTTTGTCTATACAAATCATTCCTCCTTCCAAGTCAGCCATATAAAAGCAGCTTCTATGGTAGAGAAACTCTGTATACACCATCTGTAATAATCTAGCTAAGCGTAGGGAACTTTGAACCTCTATCGATGTCTTCGGTTGTTCTCACTATACTACTAATTCTATCTTGGCTGGATTTACTGAGATACTTGCTATATGGCCGAGAATATTCATGTAACGACCCAGCCCAAAGTACAATATAATGGGCTTAAGTCATTTCTTTAAAAATGGTTAACCAAGTTAAAGATCTATAGTCCATTCTTAATTATAAACAAGATCTTATCCTAATAGGTATTAGATGTGGGACTAAGTTAAGGGATCTTATAATCCACCCACCTTAAGAAATTTTGTCCCCAAAATTCCTATACTTGGCCCGTTGCTAGCCCTAGCCCATGACCTTCTTTTGGCCCGTAACCTACAGCCTTAGCTAATGTCCCTAGTCTAGCCCACCATATAACACGGAACTAGGCTGCTCTGATACTATTTGTAATGACCCAGCCTTAAGTGTAACATAATGAGCCTAAGTCATTTCTTTAAAAGTGGTTAACCAAGTTAAAGATCTATATTCCATTCCCACTTATGAACAGGATATTATCCCAGTAGGTATTAGATGTATGACTAAGTTAAGGGATCTCACAATTCACGTCTGTGAGCCAAAAACTACCCTTCAAATACTTTTCATACAACCTATGCTCTCTCAATGTCTGCAACATAATCCTTACGTGTTGTCATGCTCTTCCCTTGGATGAAGAGTATACCAATATGTCGTCTACAAAGACGATCACAAACTGGTCCAAATATGTACCAAATGTTGGTGGAGCATTGGTCAATCCAAAAGGCATGACCAAAACTCGTAGTGGCCATATCTGGTTCTGAATGCAGTCTTCGAGATGTCTTCTGCTCTAATCTTCAACTGGTAGTATCTTGACCTCAAATCAATCTTAGAAAAGATGATTGTTGAGCTCAACTAATCAAATAGATCATCAATGCGAGGAAGAGGGCATCTGTTCTTAATAGTTGTATAGTTTAGCATCCCGTAATCGATGCATAAACACATGTTTCCATCCTTCTTCCTCACAATAACACGGGTGCACCCCATGGAGAGACACATAGACTGTTGAACCCTTGATCCAATAGTATTTGTAATTGTTCCTTGAGTGCCTTGAGCTAAAGAGGTATCATTCTGTACGAAACTCTAGAGATAGGTGTTGTATTTGGCATCAACTCAATGGCGAGATCTACTTCATTGTCTGGCTGCAATCTAATAATCTCATCTAGAAATACAACAACAAATTCTCTGACTAGTGGAATCTACTTAATAATCAGTCTGTCTCCTGAACTACTCTGCTCAGCTAGTACTAATGCTATCATTATTAGTTTGCTGCTTCAGTCTAGCTATATCACTGCATTCTGATATGATATCCATACTTGTTCTCTATCTCTACCCTAACCCTAAAAGAGAAAAGCAAAGCCTTTCGTAGTGGAAAGTCGCCGTCTTTCATTGGCAATCTATCATGGCTCTTTGCTTGGATATCCAACTCATTCCAAATATCACATCAAATTCTTATAGCTTGAACAATATCAAATGAGCTACAGGTTATCGATGTTGAATCTCAATAGATACATTACACACTCACTCACCTGTAGATATAACACTACTGAGCGGGAGTGGAAACTAATAGTGAATGTCTTTATTCTTCTATCTTACATCCAATTCTACTTGTGTGTGCATATGAAATAAAGGAATGTGTGCAACCAAAGTGAAATAGAACTCTGTACAGGTACAAAGCCTATTGAAAGCGTACCTATCACAATTGGGTGTGTCCTTCATGGCTACTGTTGTGCTGGGGCAGGAGGTGCAATTGGTATCACCACCTGATTATGATCCCTCTGATTCTAAGTTGGTGGTGCCTGCTGCCTATGTCTCTGGTGTGTAGCCTACCCTACAACCAAATACCCTCTATGGTTCTATCCCCTCCACTACTATCTAGGTGGTTGTTGGTCTCCACCTCTTTGACCCTACCCTTGGCCCTGTTGGTCTCTTTACTATTGCTAATGCTGGGGAACTAGAAGTGTAAGTCTCTTTTGTGGTGCTAGAAGTGTCAATAGCTTGCGCTGGCCCTTTGGAAAGTCTGCGGTTCTATGCCCTAGCTGACCGTAATTATAGCATGTGTTAGTGCCTGCTATGCACTCTATAGCTCTATGTCCTTGCTAACCACAACTATAGCATGCATTCGTACCTTCTCTGCACTCACGTCCATGATGACATTTGCAAATTTGATAGAGAGGTGGTTTGTTGTCTTGGACATGTTTATCCATAGCCCTCATAGCAACTGGAGCATTTGTTCGACGTCTCTGTAGTGCTCGTTGCTTTGGTTGATATGGCCTTGGAAGTTGTTGTATTTGATCAAAATCTCGATAAGGTCGAGTAGCTATAGCTCATTTGCCTTACAAGCAGCCTCGCTATATTGCCAAAAGTGGCAAACTTCCTATCCAAATAGGCCATCCAGATCTCATGATGGAGACCTTTGTAAAAATGTTTTATCCTTCTTTTAGCCGAAACCAAACCCAGTGCAGACCTTTTCTAGAACTCTGAATCGGCTCCCATACTACACCACTGTCATGGGACCCTGTTTCATTGTCTAAAACTCTCGTTCCTTTCTCTTCCTAAAATTTGGCAAAAAATACTTCCCATCAAACTCCTCTCTGAATTCTTCCTAAGTCATATCCTAAGATTGTCGATGGGCAAATATTGAATTCATCACCGAATTCCACCATATCCTATCTTCATCTTCGAATGCCCAGGTAATGATGTGTACCTTGTGCTCCATTGGGCATGTCATACTACCAAACACTCCTATGATTGATGGTAACCATAGGAATGCCTCTTCTCCATTCAACTTCCTAAAAATGGGCGTCCACCATTCTTCACAAATTTCTCATACTGCCATAGTTCCAAGTTTCTTGCATGATCTATTAGATCCTTCTCCTAGCTCATAACGAAAACTATGGTCCCGCACACTGGTGGCATACTATCAAATCTTGTGGCTTCACTTCTCCACCTACAATTTGTCCGCTACCTACTAATGCAGGTCCAATAAATCTAGGGCTCATTCTCATCTGAAATAGGGCAACCAGAGGAGCCATTGTTGGAGTAGTCATTTGTTGCAATGGTGGGAGGAGGAGGCGGTGGCAGGGGGCCCATGGAAACTATTGTCTCTCCTCATCCCTCATCATCCACTACTGGTCATTTCTCAGCTTTGGCCACTTAGAGTGCTATTTATCTTAGCTCTCTCCTTGAATTACCCTTTGATTTTTGTTGCATCTATATTTGAGCTCAACCAACCTTAGCAACTGTTACATCTCTCTCCTGTCGACTACTACTACTACTACGATGACCATCATGGTGACGGCTCTCACTATGTTAACCAATTGAGATTGGAACACTAAGCTCTCTTGGTGGCATGTTAGTCCTCGGTCGACTAGATGTTGTGTCATTGTGACCATGGTTGTGACTATCCTATCTAGATGATGGAAGGGATGGGGGTCCCTAAGTGGCATGTTAGTCCTCGGTCGACTAAATGCTCTATCTGCTCTGAAGGCACTATCACACCACCAATTTGTAAGAAAATTTGTAAAAAAAAATGAACCAAAAATATACCTATCAGCATAACTCGAAGCAGCTTTTGTACAGATGTAACCTACAATAACATCTACCATCCTAGTCAACCAAGGGTTAGCTTTGATACAAGAGTGTAACACCCCAATTTGGTTAGCCTATGAACTAAACGAAAATGTTACCAATGGCCAAACCATTCGCTAATCTACTTAATCTGGTCAAGTGACTAGATTTACGCTCAACGTCTCAAGATGGTGATGCAAACATTTAATGCATAGATGAGCTGCTTAGGCTCTAATATTGTTCTAAATGAATAATATGTTATCCAATTCATATTCAAAATAGCAGAACCCATTAAAAGTTAGACAAGCAGTAATATTTAAAACAAAACAAACAGAGACTCCCCTAAAAGTGCAATAGGGACTACCTTGTCAACAACACACACACGCACACGCACACACACACACACATATATATATATATAAAACAATAAAATCTAAAACATTGCTAAAATACTTCATTTCTTTACTTAACAATCACATCATAACAGTTTTTATCTTTTTGAATCGGGTATCGACCACATTAGGTCAACTTGTTAACTTCTATGCATAATGGCTACCATACACTGATCATATCATGATTTCACATAACCTTTCCCGCAATAAAACATTATAACATTTTATTCACAACCATTCACAACAGTTCATAACATCACATTTTTTCATTATGTTTGGTAGGTACATACATGCATGTTGCATCGCTGCTCCTCTTGATCCTAACAACGTTCAGTCATTCAAGTTCCCCCTTCATATATAATAAAAGTCAGTAACGAGTGTTACTTGTCCAAAATTAACTAAATAATGAACCTTACACATGAGAGATGACTCTTATGTTAAATGAAATCAATCATATTCTTTTGTATTAAAATCACTTATAAGGGCACTAATCAGGAGTCGTAAACATCGGCTTCAACAATGTCCCATTCTAACTCATCAAATGCCCAACATTTTCATACTGTCCCATGCTCGAGAAATCCATTATACTAAAGCCCTCTACATCCTTTGTATAACTCTTGACCTTGATCACAGAGGCCGACAACTCTCCGACAAACGCCTTCAGTACTATTTGAATCCACAAGTCTAAACATGTGCTACATTGCAGCACCTATAATCCTCCACACTTCTCTAGGTTTGAGGAACTCAAAATGTATAGTTGTAAGGATCCCTCGAAAATGGAATGACTTGCTCACCAATTCAATGCCTTCTTTGATTGGCAAGTGCACCACTCACAGTACATGCAAGTCGACTTTCCCCTTGTCTCATATCTCACTGGAAAATTTAAAAACTATATATACATAGGTCTGGGTATGGATTATAATGTAGTAGGGACCGAATGCATCATGATCTTGATTTGAATCTTCTAAAACAAACATGATGGATCTAATCCTCGAGGGATATTAATCGTGAAATTCGTACGACTAAATGGCCCGTGTGGAGTGAGATACGATAAATCCACCACTCAATACGTCTTCTTACCTGTCAGATCAAATGACAATAGATGAGAGCGTAAATCCAAAAGTGAGTCCTCAACGGACCTAGTAGAAGCTCCAATCGTGCCCACACGCCTAGGCAACGAGCTCTTACTCTGTACCTATACATCAAATCTAATAGCTAACACCTACTATCTGAATGATGCATTAACACATCCTAAATAGCAAACTCATTGGCCCTATTCACATCAAGTCACATCAGGATTTCCTAAATTACATTCCAATTAATTAACAATTCATAATTAATTTTGTAACACCCCGTTTCGGCTCACCCGTGAACCGACCCGGAAATGTCACCGGCGACCAAACCGTTTGCTAATGTACTAGTTCAGTTAAGCCGACCCGGATCTGCCTCGGCGTCTTAAGATGGGGATGCAACCATGAGATGCATGAATGGGAACAATTGGGTTCTAACGGAGTCCTACATGCATGTGATGATATGCAAGCAAAACAAAACCATTCAACAAGAAATTTAAATAAAAATTCATTAATATTTATGAAAAAATGGACAGAATCTCCCTAAAAGTGCAATAGGGGCCAACTTGTCCACAACAAAGGTATATAAATATTTTCTCAAAATACGATAAAACATAACAATCTATTATGGCATTCAGTCATTATCTCTTTCGTTTCATCTGAGCTGAGTCTGAACTCCAAAGCTCCCTACTCATTCACAATTATCCACTCGTCTCATAAGAAGCAATTTATTAAGACAAAAACATTCTAATTATCATTCACACAGCATTAACACACCATCATTATACATTACACGCGGCATGTACATGTGTGCGCGGTTCCATGCTGTTCCTCCGCAGTCCTCACCTACATATATATAGAAAAATAATTAGTAACGAGTGTTACCGGCCCGGAAAATAACTAATATCAATCTAGCACAGGAGAGCAAACTCTCCTGTTGAATGAAAACCATATGCTTCCTCAAGAACTCTCATCAGGGCACATATGGGAGTTGTCGCCCTCGGGTCGACAACGTCCCCTTTCTTTCTCATTCTCATACCTTAGCCATTTCTCTATCGCTTCTCGCATCAAATCTCATTCTTTTTGCCCTCTACATCTTCCATATTACTCCTGGCCTTGAGCACGAAGGCCAAGCACTCTCAGGCAATCGCCTTTAGTACCCTTTGAAACCACAAGTCTAGACATGCGCTGCATTGCAATACTCGTGAACCTCCACACTTCTCCGGGTTTGAGGAACTCAAAGGTGGAGTTGTCAGGATCCCTCGGGAATGAAACGGCCCACACACCATTCCAGAGCCCACTATCGAACCACATATGCCCGCTCGCGTAACACAGTGGTCGGATTTCCCTCATTCAATCTCTTACTGAAAACGCGAAAACTATACATATATAGGGGTAGGTTGGGATTTATACAATAGGCCCGAAGGCATCGTGAGCTGGATCTGAAGTTCGAAAACAAACTCGAGGGATCTCATCCTCGAGGGTTAGTAATCCAAAAAATCATTGGCTAAATGGCCCGAGTTAAGTGGGATCCGATAAAATGCCACTTAACTTGTCCTGCACATGATAAATCAAATACACAATAGAGTAGCGTAAAAATAAAGAACGAGTCCTAAACGGACCTGGTAGAAGCTCCAAGCGTGTCATCATGCCTAGGCGGTGAGCTCCTACTCCGTACCTACACATCGAAATTAAATACTAACGCCCGCTCATGATGCAGTCATACATCCTACATCACACATACACCCATCACGCATCAATCAACACACATCAACCTATATCAATTCTAGCATGTCTACTTAGGCTAATTTGCATTAGATCATAATCATTACTTAGTTACCCTAATTAGTTTCTTAACTTCCATTTTTAACACCACTCAATCAAACAAATTTCATATTTTAACCTTAATCAATTCTACATTTATACATATAATTATAACACGCAATTCACCAATCCTATCATGCAATTCTAATAATCAGTACTTTTAAATAATTAAGTTAAAATAAATTATATCTCGTGTGATTCATGGCTCGAATTCAGCACCATATGGCGTCCGAAGTTCGATAGGGTTCAATCGGGGGATTCGGCGGAAGATCAGGTGATTTCCGACGAATTTCAGTGAATCCAATTCTTCTGGTGACTTCCGGCAATTTTCCGGCGACTGTCCCAGTGGCTTTCCGGCGAGTGTTCTGACAGGGCAATCAGGGGTAAGGGTTAGCACCAGCTCAGCGAGCTCGTCCCAATGGTGGTGATGGAAAGGACAACCATGGCGGCTATGATTGCCGGCGGTGGCATCGAGTTCGGCTCAAGGCGGTCAGTCGCTCTGATCAGGCCCACGGCCGGCTTCGACGATGGCGCTAGGTAAGGGGGAAATGTCAGGGAGGTCAAGGTGGTGGTCGTCAGGGTCACGACGGCGGCGGCGCGACCTGGACGGTGGCAAATCGACAAAGGGAGCGTCGCGGCTTGTGGGGCGATTCCAGCCTTGTGGCAGCGAGACGGTGGCAGGGGTGGGTCGTGGCGGCACGATGACGGCACAGTAGGGCGGGCGGCGTCGATCAGCGGCAGTGTGGCGTCGGCAGCGGTGGCGGTGACAAGCGCAGTGGCGGTGGCTAGGGTTTGGGGTGAGGAAGGTGTCGGGAGGGAGAAAAACACCCCAATGGCATAATCGTAAATAAGTATTGACTCGATTCCTACTCGAGTCAAAATAATAACTAGTTCGTAATAAATTCTAAAAAAATCTAGAAAAATATGGAAAAAATCCCATAAAATAAAACAAACACAACAACATCCAAATGGCATGCTCTATAACTAATAACCCACCCGAATATAATCCAACGCGTCCTAATACGTTATTCGGCCTAAAACTATTTCTACGATCAAATATATAAAAAGAAAAATACTGCATACTTTCATATATTCTAATAACTCATTTCTCACCATCTTCTCGACGTTATCATCATATATTCAGGTACACCTGACTCTCATCGCTCATAACTCACGGCTGGCCTCGACTCAGCACGCGGTTCATGAAACTGACTCGACTCGACTCGAACCAACGGTCGAACCGACTGGTTCCGTAACGTAAAACTCTGACTCGAGTCACGGGTTTTACAGATTTACTTAATTAGTTCATTAGCATTTATTCAATATCATTCAAATCATACAAATTCATTTTCTTCATAATCAAAATATTTAACCATGTCAATCAATCAAATTCTAACATGCTATGGTAATAATTATCAATTTTAAATTTTAAATAATTAGGTCGAAGGTAGCTATACCTCACATCGATTAGGATTTGGTCACCGCATTTTGGGACTCAAATTTCAGCACCCGACAGCATCTGAAGTTTGATCAAGTTCGGCGAGAGGAATTGACGAAAATCCGGTGATTTCTACCAAATCTAGTTTTTCGGTAGTTTTTCCTACGGTTTTTAGGTGACTTTCAGTTGGTGTGGTTTGAGATGTGGGTCAGCACCAACATGGCAAGCTCGACATGACCATAGTGGGGGCGTAGGGCAAGGGCAGCGCCGACGAGCTTGGGTTGGATGTGAATCTTATAATAAAAGTTTAATACAGTGACTTCTTGAATTCCACACATATTTTTCTATATGAAAGAGAATTCTGTTATTCTCCTTCTGATGGTAAATAAAACATTAACTTGATAGTTTGTGAGCACATTTGGCTCACAAAGTGGAAGGCTTTAGAGAAGTTTCATTCATATTAGGATCGTGTGTCGTAGTTGTGGGTGTCTCATCACAATTTTAGGTCTGTATAATTACTCAAAATGTTATATATTCCTATCTTGGGAGCCTTCTGCCGACCTGAGCCCACATTCAATCACCATGCGCCAAGCACAACTGAGGTTAAAGAATTGACTCAATCTGACACGGGGAAGCACCCTTAAACTTCTTAAAAATTAAATACATGCCCCAATGCCGAAGGGGTGACAGGGGCGCAGTAGGCACAAGATGACTCATTATGCAATTGTGATACCTAGAGGGTAAGTCAATGTGGAAATATCGATAACTATAGGCCATGGGCTACGTAGCGTATGCGCACATACATGTGATTGTAGCCAAATGAGGTGGCCTCCCTCAGGGCATAATAAGGGCTTGACATAGGCTCATAATCAGTAAAAGGTTTAATTAATGATGTTGTGGAATATATTAATTTATTTCTTTTAATTATATGACTTAGTATTTTTATCACTAACGTGGAATTGCCTCCGCAAGTGTAAGCATGGAATGGTGGGTAGAGTCAGGACAGTTAGAGGACTTTATTATTAAACTTTTGAATTTTTTTCTTATTTGTTATTGAACTTTCAGATTGTTTGCATGGTAGTGGGATTTTGTTCGGTTCATGGGGCTTATATTATTTCAAGAATTTTTTATATTAAATTTTATGTTAAAAATTAATAGAAAATTTATTTATGAGACACTTAATTTTATATAGTAACTGTTGGCTCATTGCTCGGAACATGCAGGTCGTTACAGGTGGTATCAGAGCTGTGTTTCCCACTAAACCATGCAAATCAATCCTTACATTGTTGAAAGTCTAAGAGTCCAATGTCCCAAGGGTAATATTTCTTTTATATAAGCATTGATTATTTTTTTATAGAATTAATTTTCATTGTTTTAGATAAGTAATTATTGGTGTGTCACTTATGTGTCATTTTAGGTGCATGTGACACTTAAACCAATGAGTGTATATGAGACACCTTTATAATCAGAGGTGTTATCAAGTAGTATGGGTGGTATGGGACACATATGCGATATGGATGACAATATTATGAGACAGTGTGCCCCACTTTAGCTACGCCCATGAGCGGCAATGCTTAAATCAAAAAAATTGTAAATCGTGATTTTTCTAAAATGAAATTCTTAAAGAAAATGTGAAGATATTTAAATGACTTCTATGGAGCTAAATCCAAGTATACCAACGCATAAGGGCAATTTCTGTCCTCGAAAATATAACAGGGCATATAGCGTAAATAATCGTGGTTTTTATTTTCCTGATGACCCTGTTATATTTTGAGGACAAAAATTTCCAAGCTCACGAGATTGTAAAACCCAAAAAATAATTAGGTTATTTTATTTAGGTAAATTTTAGAATGGATTATAAATACTATTTAATTATATTAATTCTTAAAAGTCAATATTATAAATTATTAATTATTTCTAAG
>JAURVB010007037.1:0-18983 GCA_033002965.1 Piper betle
GTAAAGACCTAGTTCAAATTTTATGAGAAGAAATGCTAGGAAGCCTGCTAGCCTTGTTTTGTGAATGCCAAGCCAGAAAAGCTTGCTGATACAAGGGAATATGAAAAGATAAATTATCAACAGAATCTCTTCCGTAGAGCATGTTAGAAGAAATATGATCCCAACAAAATATAACCTACATACTTAAGTGAGCTCAACGTCTTTTTGTTGATCACTACTTGCTAGATGTGAATGCAAAGTACAAGCAACTAATCTGAAACATACATTTGTCTGGTATGCAGCATGTTTGCCCTATTTAGTCTACACGTATTTTTGTATGGCTGCAACCTTCTCACGTGGAAAAGCAGCAGGATCAACTACAATTTCATCTTCGAGTTCTCTACCAGCACAGCTCTCAAGTACAGAGATGCCTTTCTAATGTGCACGGCATTCATGACCATGGTGGTTGGTGCCATGGTTGTACACCTTCTCTTAAGATCTACTGGTTTCTCTCCCAGTCAAGTGGATGCTATCCCTGTAACTCTCTTGTTGGTAAATTCTTCTTCGTTCTTGGGAATTAAGTTGCCCTCAATCTAACTTCTATCTGGAAGTTGACAGTCACAAATGATTGCCGAATGTAAATGACATTAACTTCAATTTACAAACATTAACAGCTCTGCTTGGCGCTACTGATCTGCCCATTCAACATATTTTACCGTTCTACTCGTTACTGCTTCTTGAGGGTGATACGCAATATTGTAGCCTCACCATTCTACAAGGTAAATACAGTCTTCTGCCACCTTCCAGCCATATTCAATATTGACTCCGAAGATCTGAAATAAAGTGTCAATATCTGTGGGCACATAACTGCAGGTTGTAATGGTTGATTTCTTCATGGCTGATCAGCTAACTAGTCAGGTAAGATATTGTAAATATACTTTTGATGAGAAGATAGTTATATTCTATCCATATTGGCGAATTTGTTCCTCGTACACGATTTGTCTAATGGGCAAGTCTTCAATGAATGAATATTTCAGGTCCCGCTGCTGAGGCATATGGAGTTTACAGCCTGCCATTTTATTGCAGGAAGCTTCAAAACTCATCAGCAACACAGCTGCACCTCCAGCAAACTGTACAAGGAGCTTGCTTACGTTATTTCATTTATGCCTTACTACTGGCGTGCAATGCAGGTATCTTCATATCTCCATTCTTAAATAGACAAAATTTTGTGTTGATCAATGAATGTCTTCATTCATCTACCTACTTAAATTTCCATTTTTTGACTCTGAGCAACTTCTTTTATTCTTTCAAGTGTGCAAGAAGATGGTTTGATGAAGGAAATATCGACCACATAGCCAACCTGGGGAAGTACGTCTCCGCCATGATGGCTGCTGGTGCCAAGCTCACATATGCTATGAGCCCAACACCCTTTTGGTTTGGGACGCTCATTGCCACTTGCACGGTGGCAACAGTCTATCAACTGTACTGGGACTTTGTCAAGGATTGGGGGCTTCTAAACCGTAAATCGAAGAATCCATGGCTCAGAGATGACCTCGTTCTCAAGAAGAAAGAGATCTACTATTTCTCTATTGTAAGATTCTTCTATTGCTTAGCTGCTTTACTAACCTTTCAGTTTTTTCCCCCAAGAAACCTTACCTTTCTCGTTGCACATCTCTTTAAATGAATTTCTAAAATATGAACTCAGGGTCTAAACCTCCTCTTAAGACTCGCCTGGGTAGAAGCTGTTATTCACATCAATCTTGCAAATATGAACTCCAAACTGCTGGATTTTTTCTTGGCATCTCTGGAGATAATCCGCCGTGGGCATTGGAATTTCTACAGGTGCTTGATATATTGCATAATAAGCAAGCTTCATCAAACACAAAATAAAAAATGATAGCAACAGCAACAGGGGACAGTTTCTTCTAACATAACAACAAAATCTAAGTTATTTGAAAAATGCAGATTGGAGAATGAGCATTTGAACAATGTGGGCAACTTCAGAGCAGTGAATGCAGTTCCATTGCCATTCAGAGATTTTGATGCCGACGACTGACATTGTCTTCCGATTAAAAGCATGACAATGTAACTAAGATGAATCAGACTCGGAAAATCGAGCTTCCTACATTTCTATTGTCCATGGCAAGTACCGTTCAGGAGGAACAGCATCGATAGGGCTGTTCCATTTGCAGCCAAGAGCAAGACTTCGAAGGAAAAAAGGTCATCCATGTAATTCATGCGCATTCAACCCGGGAATAAAAATTCATTTTGTTTTTCCCATCGGCAAGCACTGGAACTCATGTACATTGCCCTGATTGTAATTCCTTGATCGAATGGAACTAACCATTCTGTCTATCTAATGCTACTTAAAACTTTAAACTAGATCATCACCTAAAACTTAATGCAGGTAGCATAAATTACCGGATACTAAATAACAATTACATAGCAAGGAACATGTAGATTCAATCACAAGAAACATGTTTGCAATCTTTAAATATCAGCAAAACTGCAAATGCCACTCTCAAGCCAAACCATCTATTTCAAACTCAATGTAATTCCACAATTCAACAGATACAAGTGATCAAGTAACAGCATAGGAAGCTTATAAAAAAACTAGCAGATTCAATCGATCTGAAGATATGTTCGCATTCTTCAACGATTTGCAGACAACCTCACCAGCGGAAGTCCTCATGGGATGAACTCCTAAAGTAGCGACAACACAAGCATCAGTAGTTCTCAAGTTCGGTTGAACAGATTCCTATACCTTTTTCTTCTGGACCTGGTTCGGCGACGCCGCCTCTCCTTCCTTCTCCCCATCCTCTTCCGATTCAAACCATAACTCCACCCCCGCGGCCGCGCCATCGGGGGGCACTAGAAGCTCCACATTCTCGTGCGATGCGTCGGAGGCGGCCATGAGCATCCCGCTCGACTTGAAGCCGCGCATGTTCCTGGGCTTGAGATTGGCCAAGACGACGACTTTCCGCCCTTGGAGCTCCTCCAGAGATACGTACTTGACGAGGCCGCTGCAGATGGTCCACGGCTCATCTTCTCCGACGTCCACCTCCTCCACGTACAGCGAGTCGGCCTCGAGGTGCCGCCATGTCTCGAGTATCAGGCCGACGCGTATGTCGAGCGCGACGGCGGACGCCATCACGGGGTCCGGCGGGGGAAGGGCGGCGTCGGCGGCGATGGAGGCCTCGGCTGCGATGCAGAGAGGGGCGGCTAAGGGGCGGGTGGGGAGGGGGAAAGGGGGCCGGCTCCGGTGGGGGAGGAGGCATGGCGAGGTCCATGGAAAGCGGGTGGTTCTGTTGATGGCCACCGAGGGGCTTGGAAGGGCGGTTCCGAGCACGGCGGCGGCGGCGGGAGGAGCGGATGAGGTGTACGATGGGCTCAAATGGAAATTCGTAAATATTGGTTTTTTAATCAAACGAGAAAAATGGTTTTTTGCCTTTTTATTTTTATTAATAATATTATTAAATATTAAAAAGAAATTTGGGTTGAGCTTGAATTAAGCGGGCCCTTGGACCCGATTAGATTTGAACGTCGATAATATGGCATTATATATTTTTATGTATTTATTTATATAAAATATAAAATTTAAATAATTAAAAATGATATAATAATAATTTTACAAAATAATATAATTAATCCTAATATATATATATATATGAGCACCCACCTGCCTATATTATATTAATTTTTATTTTATTATATGTATATATAATTCCTATTTAGGGCTATTAAATGAGAAAGAGAATTGAGCTTAATTTGTAATTGAACTCAACTTTATTAACTTAAAATTTGTTCGAACTTAATTAGAAATTAAACTAATTTTAATTATGTATTTTCAAAATTGACTCAAACTCAAATATATTTAAACTATTAAATTTTAAAGAGCTCGATTCGAGTATTTAAATATTGAGTTTCGAGTCGAATCAAATCGAAATAAAAGTCAAATGTTTACTTGCTAAATTAGCAACCCTAACTCTATCGAAGAAAACCTATGATATATTTATGGAAGAAAGAAATTTTTTCTTTTCTTATTTTAGGGTAAAAAATTCATTCATCTCAACCTTTCCCAATAAAGGAGGGCCAAATGCGATAAATTTTTAAAAAATCCGATTCGAGTCGAAATGAAAATAAATTTTGGAGATGCCTCGACATTAAACACCCAAGAGAATGCGTGAATAAAAGAATGACAGCTGCCAATATGATATCTTCACTGTTCAGCTTGGCACAACAAGAAATCTGCCTTCATCCGTTGCTCCACCTATAGCGGCCATACAACCATAGGCACCCCATGCAAGACGCCCTCCAAGATCGAGTTCCACCTGCAGTGGGTCACGAACCCTCCGACGGGTTGGTGGCTGAGTGCCTCTGCCTGCGGCGCCCACGAAGGCACCACCCTCCCCGCCAGCTTCCATCCGGCAGAGGAAGCCCGCCAACAGGAACTCAAACGGGTCCTTGCTCTCGGCGGTGAAGAAACTGCCGTCGCTGCTCCCCTCCTAGCTCGGGCCGCATACCACCTACAGGAATTGCTGCCCGCTCAGCTCCGGACCAATGGCCAGCTCCGTTAGTTGTTCCGGCGAGAGAGTGCCACCGCTGCCGAAGGAGAAGAAGACCACCGACTCTGTCGGCTGCTTGTCCAACCACTTCAAGCACTCATGCCGATCCCCGCCGCCGACAAGGATGAGTGAACTGACGGGGTACACCAGGGGGTTTTTAATTGCTCCTTCTCCTTGAGAAAACCAGTGATCGGCCCAGGTTCGATGGTGGCAAAGGTGTTGATGAAGATGCCGTCGACGGCCATGAACCGCCTGTTGTGCTGCAACATGAGCTTGTAGGCGTCGTCTATGCGATCTTGGAGCGTGTCTTCGATGTCCCTTCCATTGATCAGCACGCAGCCCGGGAGCTGTATCGGCACATGTAAGTCTCTGAACTCGCTGGCGATGGTCCGGTCTTGGTGGGGAAGTGGAAGAAGAGGTACAGAGACGTGCAGGTGGACGGGTAGAAGATGTACGACCCGATTCCGAGCTCGCAGGCTACGCCGAGCGCGTCAGCACTGAAGAGGTTGATAAGGGCAACGACATGGGAGGTGGAGGCCAGTGCTTTCATGGCTCACCGGAGGTGGGGGACGGAGAGGGACATGGTGAGGAAGATGTGGGTCTCGGGCCAAATGTTGGCGGGCTGGTCGTGGAGGTGCACGGCGGGGTGGGGGGTGGAAGCGATGGAGTTGGGGAGGGAGTGGATATAGGCATTGTGAGATTTGGAAGGGGTGGAGTCGGAGGAAGCAGAAGATGGTAACAGAGAAGTTATGGTGGTATGCCAAGCTGGACAATAAAGATATTATATTAAAACGTATCATTCTTTTTATTCACGCATTAGGCGTCTAATTTTGAGGCATCTCTAAAATTTATTCGACCCGATACACTGATTAAATCTAGTGCAACCCTCCCAAATAATCCCAACGGCTACCTTCCCCGATCAAAATTTCAAAAAAACAACGAAGACAGACATCTCCATTCATCGCCTTCTCCGATCATCTTCTTCACCATTTCCAAGCCTTCTCCGATCATCTTCTTCACCATTTCCATCATCCATACAATCCGATTTCTTGCCACCAAAAGCATCGTCCAATCTCCGAAAATGGTGCTCACGCCACCCTCCTCCAAGCCCTTCCTCCCGCCCACTACGCCGTGCAAGACGCCGCAGTCCAAGCACCGGATCAACCTCGGGTCCACCCCCAGGCCCGCCCGCCCTTCACCGGGGACGCCGGCGGAGCACCCTGTCGAGGTCGTCGGCCGGATCCGGGACCACCCCGACCGCCTCAACAGGCCCGCCTCCGCCCTGCAGATCTCCTCCGACGGCCGCAGCGTCCGGGTGCGGACGGACGTCGGGTGCCGGGACTTCCGCCTGGACGGCGTCTCGGTGTCGGAGGAGGAGGATCTTGACGACTTCTACAAGAGGTATGTGGGGTCGAGGATCGCCGGGGTGAAGTTGGGGGCCAAGTGCACCTTGATGATGTATGGTCCGACGGGGTCGGGGAAGAGCCATACCATGTTCGGGTGCGCGAGGCAGGCCGGGATTGTGTACAGGGCTTTGAAGGATATACTGGGCGGGGGGACGAAGAGGGTGGCGGTGACGCCCATCTTGGAGCTGGCGTTGGATCTTTTGTGCATGTAACTGTTTTGGAGATTTACAATGAGGAAATTTACGATCTTCTTTCTAGCAACGGCGGCGGCGGCGGTCTTGGATGGGTGAAAGGGAATGCTCCCAAGGTCTCTGAAGAAAATACTCAATCTTCTTTCCAGGAATTGATGAACTGATCCTGAACAATTAGTCTAATGCTAATGCTTTGTTGTGCCTTACAAAATAAAAACCATGACTTATTGAATCGATTTTTGAATTTTGAAGAATTTTACGCTTGCTTGTTTAATCATGCTATGATATTGGTAGCTGTTTATAAGTTAATTTGGGGTAGAATTGGTTTACTTTATCATCCTATTGGTCATACTGCTCTGTCGTACTAGTTTTGGAGTTTAATCAGATATAGTTAGCCTTACATTTGTTGTTGTGTCTTGGGTTTAAGGTCAAGCTCGACGTGATGGGTGGCAAGGCAAAAAATGCGACCTTTCTTTCAGGGAACGAGGCGGGTAAGATCTCAAGAGAAGTTGCCAAGGTAGAGAAGAAACGAATTGTCAAGAGCACTCTTTGCAACGAAAGAAGCTCAAGAAGCCATTGCATGGTACACAACATTTTCTGTTTAGTTATAACTGGCGATTCCAAATATGTTAGAGCAACTAAGCTGCATCTCGAATCTATGTAAAGAAGCAGACGATCCACCTTGTACTTCTTTTCATTGGAATTGACGAAATTAATTATACTACTTGCTTTTTGGATTGTAAAAGTGTCTAATACATAGTGCAGATTCTTTCCAGAATGAATAGCTCTTTTTGACTTAGACCTAATATTTAGCAAGGTAGTTTTTTAATGTAGACCTAATTTTTTCGAGAATGATGGTTTACATCTGTTAAGGAACGTTTTAGTTTTATATGAACTGCTGCAGATAATCTTGGAGGTGCCATCAGTTGGTGGGAGGTTGATGCTCGTTGACATGGCGGGCTCTGAAAATATTGACCAAGCAGGGCAAACTGGGTTTGAGGCAAAAATGCAGGTACATCGTAGACTTTTTTATTTAGCTCATAGGTGGTGTGATATAGTGTATGCCTTCTGTTAGTTTGTTTTTTCTATGTACTGGTTGTGGAAGTAATTTAGATAATTAATTGATATTACTACCGCAGACAGCAAAAATCAACCAAGGCAATATAGCGTTGAAAAGAGTAGTTGAGTCCATTGCAAATGGAGATTCTCATGTTCCATTCAGAGATAGCAAACTTACCATGCTTCTGCAGGTAAACATACTTTCTTATGCGGTTATCTTTCTGTCGGGTTAGTACTTTACAGTAATGTCTTTTTGGCGCAAGGAACTTGAGCTTATTGTGTTCTACTCATAGGATTCCTTTGAAGATAACAATTCAAAAATACTAATGGTTTTGTGCGCAAGCCCTGATCCTAAGGAGATGCACAAGACTATATCCACGCTTGAATATGGGGCTAAAGCGAAGTGCATTGTACGTGCATCTAATACTCCTGTCAAGAGTGCAGCTGAAGACTCTACATCTGCAGTCCTAGGCTCCAGAATTGCAGCCATGGACCAGTTTATCTTCAAACTTCAAATGGAAAATAAGTCGAAGGAGAAGGAACGTGATGAGGCCCACAAAGAGGTTCTAAGGAAAGAAAAGGAGGTTGCAGAATTGAAAGCTAAACTTGAAGAAATGGAAGCATGGGCAAAAATGGCAAAGGAAGAAGAGATAAAGTTGAAAGTTGACGAGAGGACACATATGATGAAGGTCGAGTTGGAGAGGAGAATGGAGGAATGCCAGAAAATTGCAAACAGCTTTGTTGACACAGAAAGGAGGTGGATGGAGGAAAAGATTTTACAACAGCAGGAAGTGATAGAGAGGCTTGGAAGGAGACTACAAGAAATTGAATCTGATTTGTCCAATGTGAAGGAGGACAATGAGAAAGATGTTGGAAGCAACTTCATGAGAAAGTTATCAGAAATTTGTGTTGATGGTGATCAAGGGATGGAGAAATCAATGGATTTGGATATGGATGACCGACCTTCTATTAATGCTCAAGAGGCGAAAAAACTGACGGAGAACAATTCTGAATTTGAGAAATTCCAGAATGGCATGAATCAAATTGATGAAGAAAAAGGTGATGAAATATTTGGGATGAATTATCCTGATAGGGTATGCTTGAGTACTGTTTTTGAGGCAGATGAAGAAGGTGAAGAGCCAGAGGATGAAGAGGTGGAGAAAGCAGTAGTAGAAGAAATTCCAATAAGAAAGGAAAGCTCTTTCGTACAAGCTGATTGTGGAGGGGCTTTGAATGAATCAGATCTTCTAACAGGCAAAGTAAGGTGCCGAAGTCCACTACTTGACAAGGGAAAAGATTATGCCTCCCCCAGGAGTACAAGAATCAAGAACATATTCATGCTTTGTGGAAACCTCAGAGAGTTGGCTCATCATGTCAGAACACCAATTCCTGATGATAGAAAAGTTGAAGCTGTTCTCGACGTTTCTACTCCTACGGAAGTTGATAACAGTCTAGCTGCTACAAGGGCGACCTTCAAGAAAGTTTTACCATTCCAAATCGCAGAAGATAAGGTAATGGATCTTCCTGTCGGTGATGAGCTGAAAAAGAGCCTTTTGGGCAGTTAATTGAAGAAAACAAGGAAAATATTACACTAGAGGATGAAAGTATGCGAGGATTTGTTGAGGCGTATGTGACGTGGGAAGCGGCTAAAGAACTAGGAGGGAAGTTCATCACCAAGTTGGAGGTGAGGGAGAACTCAAATATAGCAGACTTGAGAGTACAGATTGAAGCATATCTTGGTAATGAAAACAAGAACCAAGCTTTTAGTTTCCTCATGATGGGTTGGGGTGAGTTTGATTGCCTCACACTTTTATTTTCTATTAATAATCATCTATATCTCTCGAAGCTTTTTTTCCCTAATTCTACAAGTTGGTTCACATGTTTCATCTCTTCGGGTTGCTTCATTATATGTATTTAATACAAGTGACAATTACTTTTTGTCAACAGGATCCGACAGGAGCTCCTCTGGCCATAGACAAGGAAATGACCACTCCAGTGAGCGAACTACCCATTTTCAATAATCAGCTACACGCCCATCTTGCAAGCCTTCGTCCAATCAAGAAGATGATTAAGAAGCCGGATCACATGCCATTCAGCCCATTGGAAAACAAGATGGTGGTGAAGCAGGATGAGTTCACCTCACCTAAAAAGGGCGACTGCCTCAGCCCTTTACCATTGAATCCTTATTTTGGGATAAGTGTTTAGTTTCTGAGTCAGCTTAAAAGCTCGTGTATACACTGCATGCATATTATGTTAGTATCCGCAAAATAGTTGAAATGAAGAAGCAGCTGCTCCCTTCAATCTATGTGGACTTATTGTACCATGTCAATGTTTTTGTCAGCTCTGTAAACATTGGGTTGTTCTTTATATTTTACATGTGAAGGGTATAAACATTGATCCTGTAATTGTCTCTTAAGTCAGGATATTTCAGACTAGAGCTGCTTTTGTTGTATTTGAGGCTAGTGAATGTATTATGTTGTTCTTGTATTGTGTTGAATTGGAATGTCATGTCATTGGCCGTTCCAATGCCTTCTTTTCAATTTATCTTTTTAAAACACGATCATGCAAGCGTATCCTTCCCACTTATTTTGAGTGAGTTTTAGTCAAATTTATTAAATATTAAGAAAAATCAACAGCCTAATCACATTGATATAATACAAGAATTTCAACCAATGAAACTTGAGTCCGAAAACTTATTGGTCACCAGATGAGAGTTGGCTCTGCTTAATTTAAGAGTAAATATTATAAAATTGATTTTACTTTATCACGCTATTAAAAGAGATGATTACTCAATGCAATTTTTAATCTGAATTCATAGACATGCCCAAGTTGCTGTAATTGCTATTTTTAACTTAGGCTAGCCTGTAGAATTACAAAGTTTATAAGAGGCAATCAGGTTAGTATATTTAAGCTCTGTTTGATTAACATGAAATAAATATAAATAACATGAAAATATTAAATGGTCAACGTTACTAAAAATAGTATATAAATATAATATATTTTTAAGAAAAATTAATACGTGATTATTATTTAGTAGGTCACTAATATGCTCTCTTATATACAAAAAATTTCCAATATTTTTTAACTCTTAAGATAATTATTGGTGTATTTTTTGGTGGAGACACTCATAAAGATTGGATATACCTAATCAAATAAGAGATTAATTTTGATTTTGTCTCAAGTTAATCAAATATTTATCTTATCAATTAGTTTGAAATAATGATGAAAAAACCTATAACTATTATATATTCTCCCTAACGTCAAAAAGAGGAAAAATTAAGAGTTATGGTGTTTACAAGGAGATGGATGATAGGTCATGAAAATTAGATTTTTTCCAACTGATCAAATCCTAATTTGCGAGCATGGTAACTCTTATCCATCGATCTATTTCGCTGCAAGATAAGTTTTTATCTTATTTATGTTTTATCATATATTTTATTTCTATAATAAAAAAGGCAAAAATTAATTATACATGGAAGATTACAAGAGTGACCCAAGTAGAAGTAATAATAATTATTTTTTACTCCCATTTAGATGTAATTATACTTAGTTTAGATACAAAATAATTTGCTTAATATTATTTTACATATAAGATACGTTATATGTATCTACTTTTAATAAAATTGACTATTTTAAAATTATTATATGATTTGCTTTCTCTCGTATCAACCAACCTTTAAAAAAGAAGGCTATTTTTATTAATTAAATATTATCTTTCAAAATTCAATCGTCAAAGTTTTTTTATAAGTAATTCCACGTTCAGAGTTGTTAAACTCATTTTGGCAAAACGCCAAGCTAGCTTGGACTTGACATGGGCAGACCGGCTCGAGTTGAGATCCAACTTGATGAGCTAAATTTTCTTAAAATTATTTACGCTGCGTCTTGAAAAAAAATGTGGGAAAGGATTGACTGTAGTAAATGCTACATTAAACTTGCTTTAGTAACTTTTTTATTGATTTAAATCACTATACTTAGTGAAATTTTATCGCTTATTACAGTCAATTTCTTCAGACTCTATTAATTATGCTAATTTGAACTAATAGAAAAGTTCCTACACCGGGTTAGAGCAAATCTACACCGGGTTAGACTCTATTAATTATACGTTTCCTCCGGTCGTTTGGTCGATCGGATAAGATATGCTACTCGTGTTCAAAGCTATCATATAACGGGCCCAAATATGCTTGTTTATATATATACTACTCTTTTCCTTCGCGTAGGGGTGTAAACCAGTCAAATTGAACCGAGTCGAGTCTAAAAAGGGATATTTTTGAATTTGACTTATTTTTAACAAGCATGTTTGAACTTATTTGAGTGTTTGATAAAGTTTAATATATTATGAGTTGAGCCGAACTCGTCCAAAATTTATAATATTTGTGCTTAGTTCATATTCAGCTCGCTATATTTTCGACCCAAAAGAATATTTATACTTAGCCCATACTTAACTTGTATAGGATCAAAATTTTATTTCCAATATTATGAATCTTATATTTTTTCGAGTTTGAACACATCAAACTGGAGTTTTAAGCCGAGCCAAGCCGAACACTCATTAGTTCAAGTTTTATTACCATTTCAAATGAAATAATTTTTCGAACACAGAATTAACGTATACGAGTTCAAGTTAAATCGAGTCGAACAATACTTACGAGCATGTTCGGCTTGTTTTCATCTCTACTTCCACTCTCGTCAACTCATCTTCTCTTTTGCAATATTCTTTCCATTCTTTCTAGCTGATCTTCACCTCTTTGGATAGTACTCAAGTTTAGCAGTTTAGAAGTTGTTGCAAGGTCTATCGAAATGGATCAGTTGATCAAGTGCGAGACCAACTATGTCCCTCTTACACCGGTCACCTTCTTGGAGAGAGCTGCTGCTGTGTATTCTGATCGGAAGTCGGTCATCTATGGCCGGACTCACTTCACGTGGAGCCAGACCTACGAGCGCGCCAGCCGCCTAGCCTCCGCCCTCAGGTCGCTCGGTGTGGCCAACGTGCCGGCCATGTACGAGATGCACTTCGCGGTGCCGATGGCCGGGGCGGTGCTCAACGCCATCAACAGCAGGTTGGACGCCAAGAACTTGGCCACCATATTGTCTCACTCCGAGGCTAAGATCTTGTTCGTAGACTACGAGTATGTGCCAGTGGCCAAAGAGGCCTTCAAACTAATGGTCGCGGACGCGGTCGAGTCGTTCGCAAGCAATCCCATGCTACCATTGGTCGTGGTCATCGACGATCTCAATACACCCACCGGTGTCCGGCTCGGGAGACTAGAGTACGAGGAGCTTCTCCGACGAGGGGATCCGAGAGATTGTCCAGTTCCGGTGATGAACGAGTGCGATCCAATTGCACTCAACTACACGTCCGGGACCACATCCGCACCAAAAGGAGTGGTCTATAGCCACCGCGGGGCCTATCTAAGCACATTGAGCCTTTTATTACAGTGGGAAGTTGGGTCGCAGCCAATTTATCTATGGTCACTGCCGATGTTTCATTGCAATGGTTGGACCTTCACCTGGGGCATGGCTGCTAGAGGTGGCACCAACGTTTGTATCCGTTCACCCACCGCCTGCGAGATGTACCGAGCCATTGCCGACCATGGTGTAACTCACATGTGCGGCGTGCCGGTCCTCTTTACTATGCTTCTCAATGCACATCCCTCCGAACGACGTCCAATTGTCCGACCTGTACAAATGCTCACAGGCGGTGCACCACCCCCGGCAGCCCTGCTTGAGAAGATTGAACGACTCGGATTCCACATCACCCACGCCTACGGCATGACCGAGGCCACTGGCCCGGCGTTGGTGTGCGAATGGCAGTCGGATTGGGACAAGCTCCCGATGGACAAACAGGCCCAGCTGAAGGCCCGACAAGGAATTAGCGTGCTGACACTCGCAGGTGCGGACGTGAAAGATCCCGACACGCTGAAGAGCGTGGCGTGGGACGGGAAGAGCATGGGGGAGATCATGCTCAAGGGCAGCAGCTTGATGAAGGGCTACTTCAAGAACCAGGCCGCCACGTCCGCCACCTTCGCCGGAGGTTGGATGCGGACCGGTGATGTGGGCGTCGTCCATCCGGACGGGTACGTCGAGATCAAGGACAGGTCCAAGGACGTGATTATATCGGGCGGGGAGAACATCAGCAGCGTGGAGGTGGAGGCAGTGCTGTACGGTCATCCGGCAGTGTCGGAGGCGGCGGTGGTGGCGATGCCCCACCCTCACTGGGGGAGACGCCATGCGCCTTCGTAGTGGTGAGTAAGGACAGGCAAGGGGAGGTGAAGGAGGAGGACATAATAAGGTATTGTAGGGAGAACATGCCACACTACATGGCGCCGAGGAGGGTGGTGTTGAAGGCGGAGCTGCCCAAGACGTCTACGGGGAAGGTGCAGAAATACGAGCTTAGGGAGTGGGCGAAGAAGCTGTCATACCCGGCAAGTACTACTACTACGTCTGCTCAGAAGAAGGGGAGAGGGAAGAAGGAGAGATCAGATGGTGGAGGTGTGCATGAGACACAAGTCTCACCACTCCTGGCTAGATCTCACCATTGACTTATACGATGTAGAGAGATTCATATACATTCTATTCGTTTATTTACAATTTTGATGCCAAATGTTATTTGTTGGTTATACAAAGTTGTTATGTTTGTGCAAATGCGATCGTCACCTTCATTGAGTGTTGATTTTTTTCATGGGTAGCGGTGATATATATATATATATATATATATATATAGTACATTGAGACTACTTATATATAAAGAAATGAGAAGAGAGATATTAAGGACAGGGCTTTTATGTAATTTGGATGAGATCCAAGAGAATGGCGGGAGTGGGTCACAAATGTGGATAAGGCAATCTTCGTAAGTGTTCTTCCTCGCACTTCAAATTTCCATATCTCTTTTGCTCGAGTTGTTGTATTGCCATAGCGTACCATCTTATTTTCAATCCATGGCTTCTCTGCCGAGCTCACCCCTATTCCACCCTGCATTGTACTTAAACATTTCTTCTAAGGTACCATATTATTGGCTTTCCTTTTCTCAGATTTTGTTGAACTGTCTTTTTTCTCGAATGAAGTTAGTTGGCGGATTGCTCTTATCAGAAAAAATTACCCGACCCTTTCTCCCTGCCTAGTTCTAGAAGATGCAATGTTCTTCTTGTCAGAGCTGTTCAATCATCTGAAGCTCCTGGATCATCCCCAGAAGGTACATTTACTTGATAATGGTTGCACGAGTGCAAATCCTTTATACCCATTTTTGATGGGTATTGGAACTATTGACACAGAGCAATTGTATACTCAGATAACCAAAACAGTCGCAAAAAAACAAATTCGTTAACAAATTGGTAATCTTTAGAAGTTCTTGTCTTGCTTTTTACGGTAAAAAGGATTTGATCAATGACTTTTTCGCAGAAACAATTTGTAGGCGCCAAACACTCGCAACCGGAGTCACGATATGTTGCATTTCCCTGTTCAATTCAATGCCAACATGTGAGTATGAGACAATTTTCAATGAGCTATTCGTTAATTTTACCTCAACAGTTGTAATTCAGAAGATAGAATGCTCTTAAAGTAGCATATTAAGCACGCCTGCTCATTGTGCAGTGCGTAATTGGTTGCTTAAGATAATATGATGGATATCCTAAGACAGTACTCTTGGTATGGCTCAGTTGCTGCAGAGACTAAGAAGGGTTTCACAGCAGTTACAGATAGAAAAGATGGTTATTCTTTCCTCTATCCATTTGGATGGCAGGTTAGCTCTTTCACTAAGGTTAAACACTTTGGCAACTGGATAGAACAGTTGTTGAGCATCATTTTTGTTTTGATGCCAGGAAGTTGTCATTCAAGGCCAAGACAAGGTATTCAAAGATGTCATTGAGCCGCTGGAGAGTGTTAGCGTGAACTTGATTGAAACCACTAAACAGGATGTTCGTGATCTTGGCTCTCCCCAACAGGTCTTTCCATCTTGTTTCTAATTCCAAACTTCTTATAAGAACTAGCATTTCACTTAAAAAGAAGTTCATTTTTATCTTTAGACCATTTGCATCTTCTTAAATTCTTCAAAGAAATTCCCTTCATGTTTGATCTTGCCATGAATTGTATTTTAGACGCCGGAACAAACTATTATAATCTAACTAAAATGCACCTTGTGATATGAGACCTCAGGTTGCAGAGGCATTGATCAAGAAAGTACTTGCTCCTCCTTCACAAAAAACCAAGCTCATAGAGGCCATGGAGGTTAGACTATAATATGCTCCTACAGTTGTTTATGACAGTTTACATTCATAATGGAAAAAAAGTTGGTTATGGAGAAGGCTCCAAATGCTGAATGCCAATAATCCTAGACCATTCATTTTTTTGAAGAGATTGATTTTGAAACAGTTCCACATTTGAAGTGGAGCAAGTATAATTATGCTTGCATTTGGTGAATCTTTTTGCGTTTTAAATGCCAATGCCTTTTGTTGCTAATTAATTTTGTTTCAAGGCAGAATGATGTTGATGGAAAAGCTTACTACACCTTCGAATTTGTAGCACAAGCCCCGAACTTCACCCGACATGCTCTTGGTGCCATTTCCATAGGAAACGGTTTGATCTATGTTCTTCATAATTTTAAATTCCCTTTTATGGAATTGGGTACGTGGGGGAGTAACTCTACTTACAGGAAAGCTTCTTATAAAAAATATGAGTCGAATGAGAGAGTGTATTCTGAAATTTCCATTGGGTAAATTGATAACTAATCAGAAATTTATAGTCTAGTTTAAGTCCACGTTAATCACATCATATGTTGTATCTCAGGTAAGTTCTACACTTTGACTACTGGAGCAAACGAG
Organism: Piper betle; assembly: GCA_033002965.1. Taxonomy (NCBI): domain Eukaryota; kingdom Viridiplantae; phylum Streptophyta; class Magnoliopsida; order Piperales; family Piperaceae; genus Piper; species Piper betle. Next base: position 16,011 of record JAURVB010007037.1, read on the forward strand.
AGAAGATGGGAGAAGATAAAAGATAAACTGCACACAGTAGTTGATTCATTCAAGATTTTCAACTCTGATCCTTCTGCTCCACCAGCTTGATTGTTTTTGGTCCTGATTCATTTTTTTAGGGGGAATTCATTTGCTGTTATTGTTATGATCAATAGAGCACCATATTGCAACCAGTCGTTTCTCTACTTTCTTTGCTATTGACACAAGAAAGACCCGTAACAATAAGCACAGCAAGGGCAACCCCTGTTCACTAAACAAACGAAACGACTCACTCCACCTGTAAGCAACTATTTGTCTTCGAGTATAATCTCCATGTATTTCTGGCTAAATTTTGCTTTCTGAACATCTACACATCGCGCTTACCACTTGATTAGAAAAATTCCCTCCACAAACAGTTGGATAACTTGGTAGAATTTAACAACAAAATCAGCAAATATAAGTTCCACTTTAGCATCCAATTGCCTTAAACAATACCATGAAAACATAAACCACAAAATTTCTCGAAGCTGAAAGGTCATAAACTATCTTAGATAATCCCAATATTGTTTGTGGTTAAGTTTACCCCACGTCAGGTTTGGATGTGACTAGTGACTTATACATATATGCTAATGAGAGTTTTATTCATTGAGCTAACTTTTAAATGAAGAGCCAGCTTAAATTAGAGTTTCATGGAACATCAATATAATGTATGGACCTAACATGTGTGAGAGGGAGAATTATTAGATTTATCTCTGAAGTATGTGTGAAGGGAAATAATTTGGATAGTATGATGTATGAGGGGAAAATTATTGGGTTTATCTCACATCAAGTTTGGAGGTGTATATAGGCTAATAAGAAAATTTATTCTTTAACCTAACTCTTTGGATTAAGAAAGACCCGTAAATTCTTTTTCAAGTCCCTTTTGGGGGCATATAGGGCCCAACATTTGCAACATCCAGGGCATCATAATCAAGGATCAATCTCGCGTACGCCTTCTTGATAAAAATTCAACTAAAGCATGGGAACGAAAGCCACGGCAAATGCTCTTCAGAGCAAAATATGAACACCACAAAAGCAAAGTGGAGTCGTATCTAAAAATCGATATAATTGGAGTGCAAGTAAAAAAGGCATTAAGCCCCAAAAACACTTCCATCTAATTTCCAATATGTAATTTAAGCAACATATGATCAAACCTAAAGTTAATTTGTTGTAAAACAAAAGCAAACAATGATATGACTAACCATAAAAGACTTTAAACATAGTCACATTAAACATAATAGCCTTAAATTACATTAATTAGAGGTCATGTTCCTAACACATCTCATCGAACTTCTTCTCATACACCCTTCTCAAGCGTCCATTACCCCGTCAAACTTTCTTTTTTTGGCTAAATTTTAAGCGGGGACAAGTGTCACCATCTTACATGTACTTGTATGAAGGGATATTTTAGATGGCGTGTCTAAAAATGATTAGCATTCGTGGCTCAAGCGAAGTCTCGTCCCGCCACTTTATCTAAACGGTTGGTTGGTTCATCACTCCTCCCTCACTTCCCCTGCTTTCATGGACTGCATTCTCCTCCGATATCCTTCATCTCCTCATTCGTTCTTCAATTCCTGGTATTCAATTCCATCTCCTATCCATTGATCTCTTGAATGAAAACTGGCTTTTCTTTTTTCTTTTTTGCTCCTCAATCTGCTATGAAATTGATTATGATGTAGCTCCAAACATGCATGATTTTCTGCCAGAGATCGTTTGCCGCTTTTTGGAACTGTGAGATTGGATTGAACAGGAAAGGATGGCTCAAGTCTAGGTGCTTGACGGTGGGAGGAGATGGTGGTGGATGGTCTTTTCTGGGGAGTGATAATGGGTCTCTTTTTGCTGGGGAGAAGGATCTTGAGCTCAAGTCTTTTGAGGCTTTGAAAGCACCGAGACGATTGATTTCTTTGTTAGTGATGCAGAAGGGGACCAGGTCTCTTCCACTGATGAGGCCATTGAAGCTTTCAGATGTGGAAAGGTACTCAGATTTGGTTCTCTTCCATTGACAAGGCTATCATGAAATTGGTGTCAGTGGTTGGTTGTCTGAATGTGTACTGAACTTTTTTTCTTTTGGGTTTTTGCAGTTTGTGATTGCTGTGGATGATGAGAATGGTGAAGAAGGAAATCTTATAATGGGGGCTCTTTTGCAAGTGCTCAGAAAGTAGCCTTCACGATCAAACATGGTTCTGGGATTGTCTCTGTAGGCATGAAAGAAGATCTTGAGAGATTAAGGATTCCCAGGACAAACCTTGAAAGTGACACAGGGAATCTATCTGCTCCAGCTTTCACCATTACAGTGGTAAAAAAAACAATTCTACTGATCAAAATCTTATAGGCCACAAATGTTTTCAGGATGCCAAGCATGGTGCTTCTACTGGAGTGTCAGCACTAGACATGGCCATAACCATACAAGCTCTCTCATCTCCTGACTCCAAACCAGAAGCCTTCAGAAAGACAGGTCATGTGTTCCCATTAAGATACAGAAATGAGGGCGTGTCTGCTCCCACCGAGGCATCGGTTGATTTGATCTCACTAGTTGGTTTGAGGCCGGTGTCTGTCCTCTCAGCCATTCTTGACCCCGAGGATAGCTCAATCGCCGGCCTTGGAAGACTAAGAAAAATGGCGGAAGAGTATAGCTTACCCATTGTTGCAATCACTGATCTGATAAGATGGGTATTTAGTGTAAGATGAGTTCGATAAAAACTGTGACTTGTGCAACAGATGTGACAATAATCGAACATGGGTTCTTGTCTAATGCCTGCTTACTACATTGTTCGTAGGTATAGGAGGAAGAGATAAAAACTGGTGACAAGAACTGCGGTATCTCGCTTGCCTACTAAGTGGGGCTTGTTTCAAGCTTTCTCATACCTTTCTAAGCTAGATGGAACCGAGCATGTTGCGGTTGTCAAAGTGCGTCTCTTACCCGACTCTATACCTTCATGCGCTTGACACATAACA
>JAURVB010007039.1:0-19407 GCA_033002965.1 Piper betle
GTTTCACTGTAACATACATTTGTGTATGGGCTCTTGAGCACTATTTGTTCAGCTTAGAGGGATGAAATGAGGTTGGATCAGTCCGCTATCAACCTATGTCTGACAAGATGGCTATGTTCATTTATTATTTCTTACGTATGTTTCCAACTTAGCATGGTATGCCACACTCTAGCAGTTTTCTTGCTCACTTTTCCCAGTTCCATAATGGTAGACAGGGTTTCATCACATATACAAGCTAATTCATACTAGCATAGAGAGGCTCTTAAACTTAAGGATACTATATGATCACCCCTAGACGCAACAGAGGTAGATTCTCTTCTACGACTACGAGTGGTGACTTTTAAGATGTTGATGATCACTCTTAACTATAGAAAAGATGCATGCCCACTACAGTTTTGAGGTTGCATGCTATGACATGAACTTTTTCTTACTACTTAGTTTAAGTCATTCATTGCATTTCTTAATTTCATACTTGTGGAAAAATGCGGAGAATTTAAACAAGGATCATGGGTGCCTTTTCCACATACCCAACACGTGCAAAAAAATAATAAAATAATTAAAAACAACATCATCGGATGTCAGGGCATCAAACCCTAACACCCGGATGGCTCTTCATTCGGTGGCAACCGTATGCTCCTCCTACCCATGTTTCTTTATCACACACACACAGCTACAAAATTATGTTTCATGTACCTGGTAAGCCCCTCAGATGATAGTACAGTGCCCCAAAGTGTGTATGCCCCACAATAATAATGTAATGCTATAGAAAACACACATACACAACAACAGTCAATTAACTTATCTAGCATCATACAAGTTCAAACAACTTCAGGGCTTAGTTCGTAACATACTACATCTTAATTCCATATTACATCAATTCGGTGATTAACACAAATACAACACGAAATCCCCTTCCATGAGCCTTTCGATCCGCCCGCCTATGTCTATCAAAAACACTAAACACCTACATATATTTAAGAGAAACGTCAGTAATCAAAGAATATTAGAGAGAAATTTCAATAATCAAATAATTGATTACTGTATTTGTAGAGACTAATAATGTAGCATTATTGAAAAATGAGTATCTAAACACCCAAAAAAAAGTTGTAGAAACATCAAGAATCATACCAGGTGGTAAGAGAAGGCCATTGCGGCCACATATCATATCATAATTACCTACAAAGTGGCATCTCTCACATCCTCCATATATCACCCACCACAGTACCCAGGTGACTCAGAACTAATGTGCTACAATTTCTGGAAACAAGCTCCATTCGCAGTGCCATATATACATTGTACTACTTAAAAGTAGAAGGGGCACTAGTGCAATCTGTATATCTTCATACCGGTCACTCTCTTATTAATAAAATCCATAAAAATGTACGTACTTATATAATAGACTTAGGGAAGAAGATTGTATCATATATTTCCGGAGCTTCAGTTCGAAAATCAACAAGGGATCTCATTGTTGTAGTTTTATTAAACTTATGATAAAATGCGACTAAATGGCCCGGCATCAGAGGGATTCGATAAAAACAATGCCGACACCATCCTATCCTTTAAATTACAATTAAACATCATAATGGTGAAGCAAGAGAGTTCTATGGGCATGGATGAGTGGAGTCATGCGCCCTAAATTGATGAGCTCGACCCACGTAACCTATCAAGAGATGGAATCCTAACATTAATCGAATCATGCCATCATAGAAGATGAGGCGAACGCCTCCAAACATGCACAACATAAAAAACTTCTTTAACTTACCTCTTAATGATGGGTTAAACCTCATTAGGTAGTTTAATTTAATATTTGGGGTTACAATTCTACTTAGTGCACATTTTGTACTTACAGTTTTATCGTATGACATAACCGAATGATTTTTCGGAGTGACCAAATGGTATCCGATTAAACAAAAATTTGAACCCTTAGTTCTAGACACCCTAAGGGTCTGTCATAAATATTAGCAAGTGATAATTTGTGGATTATCATGTTGATTGAGGTTAATTAAGTCGAATATATGTTAAGTAAACAGTACCACATTACTGTGCAGTAAATTTCAAAAATTTGGCCCATGGGCCTAATAAGTCCAAATGGGCTTGGGTCAATTAGAATAGTTAGATGACACTTAAAGTTTATCCCATTAATATTTCAAGAACAATATCTTTGCAATTAGACCTAGGTGAATTTTCTAATCTGGATTACTAATTTAACCATTTTCGTAATTAATCTGAGCCTGGTAGAATTAGAAATTTCTACCTAATTACCTAGTTACCCAAATGATCTAAAAATTTACAGAGGCATTATTAGGAAGTCTATTACTCTTAGTAATCTATTTAACAATTTTCTACTACTTGATATATTTTTAACGGATTTTCTAATTGGCTTCACAGAAATAGGATTATAAATCCAGTTCTTGTATACTCCAGAAGTCTGAGCCCATTAACTAGTAGGATGAATTTTTTAACACCAAAATTTTCAGTATTTCATTAAACAATTATTGGTTTATTAGGTAATTTGTTATTGATTTTTATGTGATATAATTATTAGCCAAAAAATTAACTAAACACACAACGCAAGCAGTCAACACATAACACAACAAATGCACACAACATTTTATTAATTTTGTTCAGGCCTTAGTTGAAGTAATTTTAGAATGGTAAATTTATGATATGAAGCTTACAACATGCTTAACAAATAAGAATAAGATATATCATGAGATTAAAATCATATTAAGGTGTACAAATTGGGGAAATAGGCGGTCGGATCACTAGAACCTTGAAAGCTGCCACCTTTCATCCAATTTTGGACCATTAAACAACCATTAATGCATAATGAGATATATTTCAAACATAATATTTGTAGATATATGTCTTTTGAAGAAAACAAGACCAGGATTACTCAAATCTGACTACTACATCATGAGAAATGAATTTAATACTTAACTAGTCCAGATTTGGACGGACAGATTGGTGATACAAAAATCATAACTATTAATCTAGAGAGAACATGACATGAAACCATCTCTTGATAATTTTTAATGGACACATGTACATGTGAAAAATACCTTAAAAATACAAAAAACCACATCAATAGGCAACAACATGAAAACTTCAGAACCTGAATTAAAAATGAAAAGAAACATACCACAAACGAGCCAATAGTAGATCACTTGGAGTTTTCCCACTCCAAATCCTTCAATTCTTCAAGAAAAACGCTTAGGAATGCTCTACGAGGTTGAGGTGAAGTGCAAAGAGGGATGAAAAGGCTGGGAGGATGTTGGGGGGTGAGTGGAGGAAGAGTGAAAAGGTAAGGATGAGGGTGGGGCTTTATAAAAAAGAAGGTGGTTGGCTTGGTGATGTCATATGAATGGCTGCCACACCTAAGGAGAGGTGTGTTGGGATTTGAATTTTGAAAAGAAAGAGGGAAAAATGATTTGGTGGTTTTTGAAATAAATAAATGAATACAACATGGAAAAAAAATCCCAAAATAAGGCAAGTCACGAGCGAAATGGTGCTTTGACAGCATATTGGTGTCCATGGTATAAACTTGAGCGTCAAATTCAAACTTTGTTTGAGTGCAAGGGTGCTAGCATGATGCCTTTTACATCCAATCCTCATTTGCATCATATCAGGTATTTCCACCAAAAACATATAAAACAAACATGACAACCCATGAAAAGTGACTAGACACACGGGGGACTTGGTCCTAGGGTCTACCTAGACTCGACTCGACTGAACCGAACATAAAAAGGTCTAGCACATAGCGTCTAACGGGGGTAACAAAGCCGAAAGAGCTAAGGCTAGGGCAACTAATATCTATACCTACATACCATACATAAATACACGACAAAAAGCCCAGGTTTAACGTCTAGCCTTTCCAATTACCAGAGGTGCAAGACGCTCCAACTACAAAATCTTCTTTAGCATGCTCTCGAACAAAGTCCTCCCCCTAGACTAGGTTGACAAACTCCAGCACCATCTTTTGGACAACGGGCCCCAAGAAATACTTACCATTGAAGGTGGCCACAAATTCCGCCCATGTGATAGAAGAGATCACACGTCAATGAAATGTGATTTTCTACTGTGGACTTCTACCACAAAGATGTTTCCACTTGAAGCATGCACATTGCTAATCTCATTTAATGATAGTGGGCCATGGATAGGGCCCAAAAAGCTTTTTCCATGATGTCTATCTAGTTCTCAGCCTTCATCAGATCAGTCCCTCTAACAAACACATCCATTCCATTCTTCCTAAACTTTTCTACAGTATAGCAGTCACTATCATCAAACAGTAACCAATATTTAATATAATACCAATATTAACACGATCATGGATTAACGCTAAAAATGCTTGTCATGATACAAAACATAAATAATGTTAATATTAATTAATACAAAAAAGGACATTAATTATTGTACTAATAAACACTAAGCATAATAATTCATTTAATCCACAAAAGATTAACTACATCCTAGATCTAGCCAAACACCACAACATGTGTACGTGATCAACAGGCCAACCAAAAATATGAGGAGTAAATAAAATAATCCCCATAACCGACCCATTGTATATGTATTGGACATGGAGGACGCATGTAGCAATACTTACAACATCTTCCACTTGGTCCAAAATGATACACCCACCCAACCAGATCCATGTAAGCAAATGATACAATGTGGATGAAAAAGATACACAGGGAAAAGGAAGTGAACCAGGAAGGAGAAAGACCAAGAGAAGAGAAATGGTTTGCATGTTGGCATGAGAAGCATAACAATCATGCAAATCCGCATACCCGTAATATTGAGCAAGGAATTTAACACACACAAAAAACAATCACATGAAATAAAATTTGATATGATACATGAAGCAGAAGAAATTAGAAGACTCACAAGAAGAGAAGATGATGAACTAATCAAGGGAGACATGGTGAAGAAACTTGGGATGAAACAATGGTTCTTTAAGAAGAATGATGAAGAGAATATTAGCGGGTACAACACCAAATATTTTTTCCTCCAAATAATTCTCAACGTCCACAAGGTGTATCCTAGAACAAAATATTTGATGCAGTGAACCCTTAAAATTATCCCTTATCCTAAAGACTAACCCTACTGGTTCAACCCTAGCCTCCCACACTTGCCGGTTCAACCCAAAAATCAAACCCCATACAAAGGAACCAAAATCTCCAGTTTTACAAGTCAATTAATAAGAATGGATTGATAGAGAGAATTGACTGATTAAAAATAGAACAGAGATAACATGCTTGTTAACGCAAAAGAACTATGCAAATTAAAGTATTGAAGACATTATTATAGAATAATGATAGTGTAATACGAATTCAATAAACTGTTTTTTAAGGAATAAACCACTCTCATAATCTAGAGCCATTGGCAGATCTTTTCCCATATACCTTCTTTCTATGGTATATTAGACAATTAAAGAAGACAAGTGACAATATCTTGCTTCGATTAAGAAAATTTCCACTTTTAATTATGAAGATTAAAACATATTTAATATGATCCAAAAATGAATATAAAGTAATATAAAATGGTTTGCCTTTGTAATACAACTGTTAAGTGTCATCCTGTGTAAATGAGATCATACATTAGAAATCACTCTCATCTACAGCATAAGCCACAGGAATGTCAGAGTTGTCAGGTGGCTTGGACGGATGTACAAATTCTTAATGGTGTATTTTTTTTACCATTGGGCATATATTTATAGAAAATGAAGAGGTAGCAGTTACCAAATGGACGATATCATTTTTGGCTAATGTCCGTTCATTGAAGGGTCGTAATTTTTAGCCAACAAATAGGTTAATTAATAATAATTTCTAACAAATTTCTTCAAAACATCCATATAAGATCTCTATTATCATTTTATAATGAATATTGAGTTTCTCATGTATAGTTGCTATGAAAATAGCAAAGTAATAAAAGATAATGTAAGGCATGATAATTTTCTATCTAAGTTTAGTGTAAAATCCTTGAGCCTAGTCCAGGAAGAATGGTTATCACTAATACTGGTAACCCCAAAGCACTATGTCAAACAGTGTTGCGGTACAGACTCCCACAAGCCTATATCTCCACACAAATACTCTCCATTAATCTTTCATAGTTGCTTTAAAAATGTTCCTTTTGAAAATAAACATTTTATACGTGTTTCATTAATTGACTATTTAAAGTTATATCGAAAAAGTTTATAAGATGTGCAATGAAAATATCAGAGTACAATGTGAAAGAATCCAAAATAATATCAGAGTACAATTTTACGCGAACTCTTTAGCAACACCGAGACTCAACAGTCTCAAGTTAGTTCACTTGTTGAACAGGTTTTCGGAAGTTACTGGCTTTACGCGAACTCTTTGGCAACACCGTGGGCCTCTCGGCTGAGGTAAGTGGGCTTACTCACTAAGTGCTATGTGATAGTTCTGCCCTATTGAACTAGCATATAGCAATTAGCAATATATATAGCTATTCTAGACTTCTGGTAGCAGGTGGAGACGTCTGTGTAATTGAGGATTGTGTGTGGATTTTGCAAGTGCAAGGATGCAATGCGATAAATCAAATGTCCATTAATCCCTTGAGGGTGTGTTAAAATTTCTTAGTATGATATATACGGTAGGTGGGCTGTTCACAGATCTTCGATCCATGCAGATCGACTTATTATATTTTCAAAATTGAATAATACTACAATTATTTCGTCCATTTTTTTTAAAAATTTTTTTGGAGTTAAAATACTAAAAGAATGAGTGCATGCGAAGTAATGCCTTCATTTTTTTCAGAATCAAAGAAAAAAATGAAAGGAATAATCCATATATATATTATCATCAGACCCTTTTTATACAACAAGCAATAATTCATGGATCATTTAACCTGACTTGCAATATTACATTAATCTATTTATCTATTATTGCGCCGTGTTGACATTTAATAGTTTTAGTTCCAAGTTCCTAGCATGTGCTAATGAACAGTTTATTAAGAAATGATTTGCAGTTGGGATGATTGTGACCGATCTTAATAATTGAACCGATTTTCATCAATCATGACGACTAGGCTTCTGACTCCAATTATATTTTGTAAACAAATCCTAAACCCAACAGATATTGATACATTAATACATGTGATTAACCATTACATGCATTAATACATTATTCCCAATGATTTTAGTTATGGCTCCAAAGTAAACGTTGCGCCAAAAATAAATTATAATTGAACATTTACAATAGCTATATTCTATTATGATGTACTAGGCAACATGTCATGTTACGTATGACTTATATTAGTGGTAATAGATTCATTTTATGCTTGGGTAAATTTATTGTGAGCTCGGAGCTTACATCTGAGCCGTCCGATTATAAGGACAGCTCAAATCTATCGTTCTGAAAAAAAAAAACTCCTACCACTGGCGACGCCTTTTGCTGCCGCCGCTAGGCCTCGCTCCACCTTGACCCCCGCCTCGGCCGGCCCCACCCCAGTGCGATCGCCCCCGCCCCCACTGCGGTCGCTGTCCTGCCTTGATCGCCCCCACCCCATCCGCTGCTGCCCCCTCCCCCACCGCAAACTCCCCTCCTTCCACTCCCCCTCAACCCTGGGCGTCCGTGGCAGGGAGCGACGGCCGACGGCCGGGCGAGCAGGCAATCGAGGCGGGGAGCGGCGATCGTGGTGGGGGGAGGAGCGACCACGAACAGGGTGGGCAAGTGGGGGCGGGTGCGACAACGGACGAGGCGGGGCCGATGCAAAAGGGGAGCAGGGCGGGGGCAACTGCAGACGGTGCGGGACGATGCGGCGGGGGAGCCAGGCGGGGGCAATCGCGGAAGGGGAGCGGGGCAGGTGCACGGGGCTCATTTAGGGAATAATTTTCGTCCCCAAACCATGTCCCACGCGATGTATTTCCCTCCTGGAAACACTCAGCCTTCCACAAGTACGCAGCAACACTGCGAATAACGCAGCCAACGAAAGCAACCCAGTGACGCGCAACACCGGCATCCCAGTACCGATACCCCACCCAACTACAAATGCCCGAATATCTGGTTATCGGTACCAATAATTAAACACGAACCAATCGAACACACACACAACAATATCAATGCGCCAAGGTAACGTAGCATCCAACGTCCCAAACTAATTACCACTATCGGTTCTACAAGATCTTGAGGAATCTAACCCTGGATCTTGTAAGCGGCACCATGCGACTACGGCCCAAACGTGGCACCACAGAATTACAGGACTCCGGCCTCCAACCTTGATCCTATATATTAGAAACAAGGATACAAGTAATCAATCTACCCTGACTACTTGGCTACTGTGGACATGCAAACCCCACGGCCTACCTCCCTACCCGTTCAGGAAGCTTTGAGAACACGAGCCAACTCTACTCAACAAGTTCTCATACACACAACGCCCAAGCTACCACCCAAGGTTGACTTATTTACATGCAATTCCCTCAGCCCGAATGCAATCTAGGTTGCAGAACGTGAATTGTGGACCTGATCCCGGTGGATGACTACTCCGGTAGTCCACTCTTGAAGTTCCAGCCCTTGACTCGAAGAACTAGCTGCATCAACTTCAAGCATCCCCTTGCACGATCACGGTTGCCCTACTCCACTAAGTGGCTTACACAAATTTCCTCCATTCCTTTTCTACACAAGGATCGATACCCTTGTATAGATGCTGCTCCGTGTTTATCATATCTCTAAAGATCCTAACAGCATATCTTTATGAAGATCACATCTATCTCCATGAAGATCTTGCTTATCTCTTAGAGTTAGTTGCTACACCCGACATCAGTCACGATAAGGACTGCTCCTTGTCAGCATCCATATCAGCAATTACCCAATCAAACAAATCCTTCAGTGTGTGTTAGCTGCATGGTTGAACCCTCCTAGTTCGACCCCAGCCCACTCTCGGTCATCTCTCCATCCACCATCGTTCCGGCAAACTACTTGCTCCAAACACAGGCACTCCTCCTCTAGCATTCCAGCAAATTGCTTGCCCCAGATACTGGCATTCTTCCTCTTGGTAGGAAATGCACACCACTCATCACCTTAGGCAAATACCGTTGTGCTGGTATTTGGCTCGGTCACGCCCTCGTGCGCTCATGCCCACGTACCGCTATTTTGATCGCTCAATTTATTGGCACGCGCTACCGCTAGGTGCTGCTCGGTCCTGATCGGTTTTGGATATCTGTACGCTTGGTTGCCCTCAACCTTGCTTTGCTGATATGCTGCTTGGCCCAGTGCTCAGTCACACATCTCACGAACTCGCTACCAGGAACCCGTCATCTTGAGGTTTCCCAATGCCACTGTAGCTCTATGCTTGGTAGCCAGTTACCGATCATTTTACTGCTACCCTCACCATGCACCATAGACTGATCCTGCCTGCAACTATAACATGGTTTAGCATTGGTAAGTTGTTTCCACCACTCGAATAGCACTGACTATCCGTCTTGGATGCGGGATGACTATGAACAACTTCCAAACCCTAGCTCCCAGTGTGTCCCACAGACTACAGCCATAACAGTCCTCCCCCAGCAATGAGACCCAATGTCCTCATCAGAGGGTTTAGCCCTACCCAGTACTTCTTGATCCTCTTTTCAAATTGCCACAAGTCCCTCTCCTTTTTTCCAACTCGCCTCACTCCTCGGCTCCCCTTTCCACTTGATAAGATACTTTGTCCCAATGTTTGAAGCACCTTGCCTATGCTCCAAAATCTTCCCCACCTTCTTCTCAAATTGCTGCCGGACGGTAAGTGGAGCTCTCATAGGACGAGCTCTCCTTGGATTGACCAGATCCTTATGGAATGACTTGAGAAAGCTAACGTGAAAAGTCGGGTGAATTTTGTACCTCTTAGGAAATTTCAACCGGTATGTCATTCTCCCAATGGCCTTCTCCACCTCGAAAGGACTGTCATACCTTTGCACCAACGCTCGATGCACCTCGGTACGTCTAATTTTCTTCCAAATATGTGGAGTGAGCTTCAGCATCACTTTGTCCCCTACGCTGAATGACAATGCCCTCCTCCTCAAGTTGGCATATCTCTTCATCCTACGTGTTGCCTTGGCCAGTGAATCCACTACATCTTCATATAGGTCTTGCCGATCCCTGGCAAACCTATAAGCAACTAGGCACTTTATTCCACGTCCCTGTAGAGCAACCTCCAGTGGTGTAAAGGGCTAATGACCCATCGCAACCTCAAAATGACTAAGCCCCATAGCTAAAGAATAGTGCAGATTATAGCAAAATTGCATAGTGTTAAGAAGCTCCAACCAATTTGTCAGGCTAGTTGTGGCGAAATGACTCAAGTACTCCTAGAGCAATGCATTCGTCCTCTCAGTCTGTCCGTCTGACTGAGGATGGTTAGCTGAAGAGAAGTTCAGCTTGCTCCCAAGCAAACCAAACAAACACGTCTAGAATAAATCTGGCATTTCAGTCACTCACCATATCTGCTAGCACTCCAAAGTGCTTCACTACGTTCTTAAAGAAGAAGAACTCCAGAGTAGTCTTGGCTGAGCATGCATGTGGCACTGTTGCGAATACAGCATACTTTGAAAACTGATCAACTACAACTAACACCGAAGACATTCCCTTCACCTTAGGGAATCCCAACACACAATCTAATGAAACCGAACTCCACGGTCACATTGGTGTCGGTAGAGGCTACAACAAGTCAACCTCCAGCCTTCTCTCCACCTTGTCCTACTGACACACCAGACAGGACCTCACAAAAGCTTCTATATCAGCCTCCATCTTCGGCCAATAATATACTCATGACATGAGTGCATACATCCGGTCTCTCCCTGGATATCCATCCCATCGAGTATCATGTGACTCCTCCATAAGCTTTCGCCGTAGTCTACCGGTAGGAATGTACAAACGGCCACCACTAGCATAGACCACTTCATCATCTAACCAATACTTTCGAACTAGTCCCTCACTAATTTTGTGAACTAGCTTCTTGTACTCGAGATCCTTCTATGCTAACTCTCTGACCTGCCCCAGTAGCTTGGTTTCTATCTTTATCATGGCCGCCACCACGACCATGTTCTTCTGGCTGAGTGCATCAGCAACTTGATTAGACTTACCTGGCTTGTGCAGCCACTCGAAGTCATACTCCGCCAGAAACTCCTACCACCTTGCCTGTCGTGGAGACAACTCCTTTTGTGTCTTGAAGAAGGTGTTACCTACATTGTCAGTAATGACAACGAACTTGGTCCCCAACAAGTAAACTCGCCATACTTTAAGATAGTGAACCACAGCCAACATCTCCTTCTCATGGGCTGAATACCTCGTCTCAGCCTCCTTTAGCTTCCAACTCTCAAAAGCTATTGGATGCCCTCCTTGCCGTAGTATGCCGCCTATGGCTTTGTCTAAGTGTCCATCATCCCTTCAAACGGTTGATCAAAATCTGGCAATTTCAAAATTGGCTCAGATGATATGGTAGCTTTTAGCTCATCATAATCCGTCTAGCATGGCTCTGACCACGCCCATGATTTGTCCTTCTTCAACAAATCAATCAATGGTGAAACTATATGGCTGTACCCATGTATGAACTTCCAGTAGTAATTGGCCAAACCTAAGAATCTCCTCAATTTTGCCACCTTCATCGGCTCCACCCACTCAACTATAGCCTTCACCTTGGATTCCTCCATTCGCACCTCTCCTGTAAAAACCAAAATATATATATAATTAGGTTATTTTATTTAAGGTTTTGTAAATCTTATAATGAACCATAAATAATATTTAATTAAATTAACTCTTAAGAATTAATGTCATAAATTATCAATATGACCTTTAGCGTATCAATACGATAATATTTATGGATGGTTTTAAATAAATTTTATTTATTTAATTTTTAGGATTTGAAAGTTGGGAGTGTAATTTGACGCCCATTGGCATTAACTCAATAGTCTTTTTAACTTTTCGTTATCACACTAATGGTTGGTATTTAATATAGTTATGTGTAATTATGTTCTTTTCTATAAAATTTAATGTAGTAACTTCTTGAATTCTACGCGTATTCTTCTATATAAGGAGAATTCTGTTGATGGTAAATAAAATATCAATTTGATAATTTGTGAGCACATTTGGCTCAGAAAGGGAAGGCTTTAGAGAAGTTTCATTCATATTAGGATCATGTCTTGTAGTTGCGGGTGCTTCATCACAATTTCATGTTCGTATAATTACTTGAAATGTTATATATTCCTATTTGGGAGCCTTGGTCGGCCTGAGCCCACATTCGATCACCATGCACTGAGCGCAACCGGGGTCAAAGAATTGACTCAGTTCGACATGAGAGGGCAGCACCCTTAAACTTCTTGAAAGATTAAATACCTGGCCCCATGCCAAAAGCGGGGACAGTGCGCAGTAGCGCAAGACAACTCATTATGACTTGTGATACTGGGAGGGTGAGTCAATGGCAAATATCGGTAACTACAGGCCATGGGCCATGTAGCGTGTGCGCGCATACATGGGGTTGTAGCTGGATGGGGTGGCTGCCCCTCCCAGCATAATAAGAGCTCGACATAGGCTCATAATCACTAAAAGACTCAAATTCAGATGTTGTGGAATATATTAACTTGTTTCTTGTAATTATATGACTTAGTGTTTTTATCACTAACGTGGAATTACCTCTACAGGTGTCAGTGTTATAGAAAGATGGGTAAAGTTGGGATAGCAAGAAGACTTTGTTATTAGACTATTTTTTTCTTATATGTTGCTATACATCTAGATTGTTTGCATGGTAGTGGGATTTCGTGGTTCATGGGGCTTAGATTATTCCGAGCATTTGTTATATTAAATTTTATGTCATGGGTTTATTTAAAATCTTGAAAATTAATAAAAAATTAATTTACGAGACACTTAGTTTCATATAGTAACACTTGGCTTGTGGCTCAGAAAGGGCAAGTCGCTACATCTCCTTGGTCAATTCTATGCCCTAGGAAGCTGATTTCCCCTAGGCCGAACTCACATTTCTCCTTCTTCACGTAGAGTTGTTGTTCCCTCAGTCGATCCAGAACCTTCTCAGGTGGCCCTTGTGCTCTTCCATGGACTCACTGTACACGACTATGTCATCCAAATACACCACCACGAACTTGTCGATGAAGTCTCAGAAGATGTCATTCATCAGATTACATAATGTAGCTGGTGCATTGGTTAGTCCAAATGGCATCACAAGGAATTTATATGACTCATACCTTGTCACCATAGTCGCCTTCAAGACATTTTCTGGCATAATCTGGACTTGCCAATATCCCGACCTCAGGTCCAGCTTAGTGAACATCCTCACTCAACTAAGTTTGTCAAATAAATCAGCTATTAAAGGAATAGGGTACTTGTTATTGATGGCTACCTTATTCAATCCCCAGTAGTCAACACATAATTGTAGTGATCCATATGTCTTCTGTAAAACCCACGATTCGAGTTAGGGTTTTATATTCAGAACCGGTCGGGTCGACCGTTATTTTTTCGAGTTGAGTCAGTTTCAGGACACGTGTACCGAGCCGATGCCAGTCGCGTGTATGAGCTATGAGGGTCATGCGTACCCAAGTATATGATGATAACGTCATGAACACAGCAGAACAGAATGAGTTATCAGATATATGAGAGTATGCCAGTCATTTTTTATTATTTTTATATATAATGGATCGTAGAATTAGTTTTAGGCCGTTTACCGCGTTAGGACGCGTTACGGGCATTTTGGGTGGGTTGATAGTTCTAGAGCATATCATTATGATTTTTTTTGTGTTGTTTGATTTTATGGGATTTTTCCCAAATTTTTTGGAATTTTTCTTACGACTTAAATATTATTTTGACTCGAGTCGGAGACGAGTCAAGTAATATTTACGACTTTGCCACCGCACACCCCCGACCCTTTCCTTTCTTCCTCGCCCAAACCCTTCCCCGACGCCGCCCTTGTGCAGCGTCGCCGCCGCCGCTGTCGACGCTGCCCGGCCGCCGATCGTCGCCGCCCAGCTCCGCCACGACGTTGCCGTGCCGCCCCGACCAGCCCCGGCCGCTACCAGGCCGCCGTGACGCCGGAATCGCCGCCTAGCGCCGCGGCTACATTTTAGTCGCGTCGTCGATTCCGCCGCCGGCGACCGTCGGAGCCACGATCAGGAGGTCGCCTCAGCACCCTCAGCCCTCGAGCGACCTTCCCCGACCGGCACGGAGGCCATCGCCGCCCTGGCCGGCCGGATCTAGCCACCCATCGCCGCCGGCCCTGTTTTAACCGTTTTCCGGCGAGCCGCCACCTCCGTTGGCCGCGTCGACCTCGTAGATGAGTCGGGCTCGCCGAGCCGGTTCCGAGGGTACCCAACACGACCACTTTCCGGCCAGTAGGCGCCGTCGGCGATCGTCGCCGGAAAACCACCGGAAGCCGCCGGAAAACCGCCAGCAGCTGCCGGAAAACTGGAATTTCTGGAATTCGCCGAAATTCACCGGATCTTCCGCGGGGCTCACCCAGTCGAGCCCGATCGAACGTCGGACGCCGAGGAGCGCCGAATTCGAGCTCCGAGACACGCGACGGAACCCTAGCCGTCGCCGATTGCCGACGACGTGAGGTATAATTACCTCCAATTTGATTATTTAAAATTAATGATTGTTAGCACAGTATGATAGGATTGATTGATTGGCATGATAAAAGTTCGAGCATGAAAGAAGTAATGATATGCATGATTTGAATGGATGAATGTAGGTGATCTAATGAGATAGATCGAGTCGGATCATGATAATGGATCACGACATAAGTTAGAAAAACATAATAAAATTGGTATGAATAGGATGAGTTAGGATTACTTATATTTATGATTATTTGATTGTTGTTGATTGTGTGAGTGTGTTGATCATTGAATTTGATGCATCATTTAGTTAGCGGGCGTTAGTATTTAGTTTTGATGTGTAGGTACGGAGTAGGAGCTCGCCGCCTAGGCGCGATGACACGCTTGGAGCTTCTACCAGGTCCGTTTAGGACTCGTCTGTTTTACTCTTTTCTATTGTATGTTTGATTTATTGCCTGCAGGACGGGTTAAGTGGCGTTTTATCGGATCCCACTTAACTCGGGCCATTTAACCGAATAGTTTTCCGGATTAATAACCCCTCGAGGATGAGATCCCTCGAGGTGATTTCGAAAACAAGATCCACCACAAGTTGCCTTCGGGCCTATTATATAAATCCCTACCCAGCCCTATATATATGTAGTTTTCGCGTTTTCAGTGAGACGAGAGATGGAGAAATCGACTGCACGTACCATGCAGAGGATGCCGTGACAGTCAAAGCGGGCTCTGGATTAGTGCCAGCGGACTGTTCCATTCCCGAGGGATCCTGACAACTCCGCGTTTGAGTTCCTCACACCCGGAGAACGTGGAGGTTTACGGGTACTGTTTAGTACAGCGCATGTCCGGACTTGTGGTTCAAAGGGTACTAAAGGCGACTGCCTGAGAGTACTCGGCCTTCGTGCTCAAGGCCAGGAGAAATATGGAGGTAAGGAGAGGGCTTAGGATAAAGTTTCATGAGAAGTACTGAAAAAGAAGTGCCGAGAGCGGCACAGTACCAGCAGCAGATCAGTAAGTTCGGGATGCTACCGGGTCTGCAGCCCAGTGGCTCCTCAGTAGTGCCCTTCAGAGTGTTCTTGAGGAAGTATGATGGTTTTCTTTCATATGAGAGTTTGCTCTCATAGCCAGCTTGTTATAGTTATTTTATTTTCCGGACCAGTAACACTTGTTACTGACGTGTTTTTATACTATATGTAGGTAATAATCACGAGTTGGAGGAGCCAGCTTGGACGGAGGAGCAATGAGGTCTTGTACACACACACATGTTAGATTTCTGAATGTTTAATATTGTATTATTATGTTATTATATTGTGAATGACATGATTAAATGTTTGAGCATGATGATATGATGTGAATGAAATGCTAAGACACGATAATAGAATGCAAAATATGATCAGAGTTGAGCAGCGGAAGCGTAGTGGGTTGAGACCCAAGCTTCAGAATGAATACGTTATAATATGTTAGATTTTGTGTGATTGAAATTATGGATGCTTGCTGTATATATTTGTATATATATTATTTTGACAGGGTGGGCCCATAATTGCACTTTTAGGGGAGACCCTGTCAGTTTTACTTCAGAATTTTATCGATTTTGCTCGTAATTGTGATGGTGTGAAATTTAGGTTGCATGTCATCCATGTAGTATCATGTTAGGGTTTTATGCATTTATCCATGCATGACAAGATCGTATCTACATCTTAAGACGCCGAGATTGGATCCGTATGAGTTAGGTTCGGGTTAGCCGACCTAACCGGGGCTGGTAACATGCCGGTTCGGTTCACGAGTGTGAACCGGATTTGGGGTGTTACATCTTCTCCTACAATAGAACAGGCGCCCCATATGGTGCAATCAATGGCTGAATTTTCCCTGAATCTAGCAACTCTCCTAGTTGGATCTTCAACTCTGTGAGTTCCTTAGGTGACATCTTATATAGCGACTTCGCTGGTGTCCTCGCTCCTGGAACCAACTTGATCCGATGTTTGATCGCCCTCTTGGAAGGTAACCCCCCTGGCAGTTCGGTAGGCATCATGTCGAAATAATCCTCTATGAATCCCACCATTGAATTTGGCACCACCACCACACGGTGTGGCTGGATCTCCATCATTACTACAAGGTAAGTTAAGGCTCCTTGTTTGCACCCTCGAGCAACTTGCATTGCCGACAGCTACTCCCTACTGACAGTGCAGTCCTCAACCTTCGAAGGTCCTCCCTAGTCACAAACAAAACTTGCACCCACCTTGTCCATGATTAGTATGCCTCTAAGCTGTGGAAATACTCCCACACTGGTAGTCTTCATGAAGGCATTACTGATGATCAAATCAAAATCATTCATCTCAATGACCATCAAGTCCATCCGGCCTTCATATTCTCCCAAGCAGGATCTCATGTTTCTGGCAATCCCATCCACCCGTCTTGCCTACGAGTTAACCGCATTGATCTTGCTGGTATTGATCCTGGTCTTCAACCCTAGCTCCAACGCCATCCCCTTGGAGACAAAACTGTGTGTAGCACCAGTGTCATTCAGGGCTGAAACCTTCCTCCCATTCACCACTATCAGAACATACATCAAGTCAGCTCTCAATGCTCTGAGTATCTGAAGGGTAGATGCTCAAATCGAAGGTTCCCCTTCCTCCTGTTGTGGGTCTGCAATGGCCACAAGTGCACTGACTTTGGCCTTCGTTGGGCAATCTCTAGCCCGATGTGGGCCGTTACACAGAAAGCACCCACTTTCTTGATATCTGGCACCCAATTCCTATTTCCAGACCTGAAGTCTGGCTTTCTATACTTGGCTTGGATAGCTTCTCCTTGCCATCCCACCGGTTGTCTCAGCCACCAGTGGTCTTCTTGCCCAATGTATCATCTTTGACACCCATTCTCGGCTGTAAATCCACCAAGGCATCGGCTGCCACCAAAGCTACAGGTAGATCTTGCACTTTCTGCCTCTTCAACTCTAATTGTGCCCAAGGCTGTTCTTGATATCCAGCATACAAGAGCTAAAGTCCTTGATAAATTTTCTCACAGTTCTGACCTGTCTCCACTTCTTGAGTTGATCTCTTACCACCCACGTCGTGTTGGTTGGCAAGAACTGCTTCTGAAACTCCCATTTTAGGGAGTCCAAGGTTTCCATGTGGGGGCGGCCATCACTCTCATCCTCCTCGATGCGAGTTCTGTACCATAATTTGGCATCCCCCATCAAGAACATGCTGGCTATAAAAACCTGCCACTCTTTGGGTATGTTCGCAACAATGAAGTACTCCTGCATATCCCAGATGAAGTTTTCTAGGTCATTGGCCGACCTAGCTCCCTCAAACATCGTTGCCTCTAGCACCTTGAGACTTCCCAAAATGGAGATTTCATTCCATGCATGGTCAACAATACCATGTTGAGGCTGCAACGTGACCACCTACTTCAACAATGCCACATCCACATGTAAAGGCTCAAACGCAGCCCGGAGACCTCCTAGCATCTCTGTCACCTCTCTCTATGCACTACTAAGTTCTGGTCTGTCGCCAACCCAAGAGTTCAAGTCCAACAACCCTTCTGTTAAGGACTGTAGTTGGTCGAAGACGAGTTAGCCCATCTCCACTATTGGTAGGCTCTCCTACCAACACTTCCAGTAGTGCCAGCCTCTCTCGAAGACTCTCGGTAGATCATGTATCCATCCTTGACTTGGTTTACTGGTAAATATAGAGCTTTCCTCTGAAAGTCGTGCTTGTGTTGTGCGGCTACTTTGGAACTGCAGCTCTAATACCTTCTGTGACGTGGCTCATTAGGGAATAATTTTTCGTCCCCAAACCACATCCCATGCAGTGTATTTCCCTCCTAAAAACACTCAAACTTCCACAAGTATGCATCAATACTGCAAATAATGTGGCCCACGAAAACAACCCGCGACGCGCAACACCGGCACCCTGGTATTGATACCGCACCCAACTGCGAATGCCCGAATATCTGGTCATCGATACCAATAATTAAACACAAACCAATCAAACATACATAAAAAATATCAATGTGCCAAGGTAACGTAGCATCCAACATCCCAAACTAACTACCCCTATCGGTTCTACAAGATCTTGAGGAATCCAACCCCTGGATCTTGTAAGCGGCAGCATGTGACTACGGCCCAAACATGACACCACAGAATTACGGGACTCAAGCCCCAACGTTGATCTTATATATTAGAAACAAGGATACAAGTAGTCAATCTATCCTAACTACTTGGCTACCGTGGATAAACAAACCCCACGGCCTGCCTCCCTACCCGTTCAGGAGGCTGTGAGAACACGAGCCAACTCTACTCAACAAGTTCTCACACACACAACCCCAAGCCACCACCCAAGGTCAATTTGTTCACATGCAATTCCCTCAGCCCGAATGCAATCTAGGTTGCAGAACGTGAATTATGTACCTGATCCCGGCGGACGACTACTCCGGTAGTCCACTCTTGAAGTTCCAACCCTTGACTCGAAGAACTGGCTGCAAAAACTTCAAGCATCCCCTTGCATGATCACGGTTGCCCTTCTCCACTAAGTGGCTTACACAAATTTCCTCCATCCCTTTTCTACACAAGGGTTGATCCCCTTATATAGATGCTGCTCCATGTTTATCATATCTCTAAAGATCCTAACAGCATATCTTTATGAAGATCACGTCTATGTCCAAAAATATCTCTCTTATCTCTTAGATTTAGTTGCTACCCGATGTCGGTTAGGATAAGGACTGCTTCTCGTCAACATCCTTATCGGCAATTACCCGATCAAACAACTCCTTCGGTGTGTGTTGGCTGCATGGTTGAACCTGGTTTGACCCCAGCCTAGTCTCGGTCATCGCTCCATCCACCAGCGTTCCAACAAACTACTCGC
>JAURVB010007040.1:0-11520 GCA_033002965.1 Piper betle
ATATGTTTGAGAATAGAGTTGCCGGCCGGCCCGACAATCGGGTATCCGATCGACTCAAAAATATCGGATTCGGATCAATCATATTGAGTTCGGGTCTTTATCTGTACTCGTTTTGTATCGTGTCTGAGTTCTAGACCGACTCTATAAGGATCCAAACTAGAAAATAAATTAATTTTTGTTTTAAATTTTGATTTTTCTTTATGTGATTTAATATGTATATATATATGTGAAATATCTTTTAGAAAATATTATATTTTATTATAAATAAGAAAAATTATCATAAAATATATAAATTTTGTGTGTTATCATGTAAATGTATGTAATATATTTATTATCGGTTTGAGTTCGGTTTAGGTCAGGGTTTTCTAAGGCGGGTTTGGGTCGAGTTCAGGTCTAAATCAAAGGAAAATATTTATATACAAATTAGGGTTCGGGGTTCAAGTCTAGGGCTTTGATATAGGGTCGGCTTTGGGTCATGCAAAACTTGAACTAAACATGCCCTCGTGGCAAACCTACTAGGAAAGATATTGTGTCATGACATATAATAAGATAAAATTTGATTTTATAAATAATTCTTTATAAAATCATCATATACTCCACGTGAACACTCTGAAGGGCACTACTGAGGAGCCACTGGGCTGCAGACCCGGTAGCATCCCGAACTTACTGCTCTGCTGCTGGTACTGTGCTACTCTCAGCACTTCTTTTTCAGTACTTCTCGTGAAACTTTATCCTAAGCCCTCTCCTTACCTCCATATTTCTCCTGGCCTTGAGCACGAAGGCCGAGTACTCTCAGGCAGTCGCCTTTAGTACCCTTTGAACCACAAGTCCGGACATGCGCTGTACTAAACAGTACCCGTAAACCTCCACGTTCTCCGGGTGTGAGGAACTCAAACGCGGAGTTGTCAGGATCCCTCGGGAATGGAACAGTCCGCTGGCACTAATCCAGAGCCCGCTTTGACTGTCACGGCATCCTCTGCATGGTACGTGCAGTCGGTTTCTCCATCTCTCGTCTCACTGAAAACTCGATAAAACTATATATATAGGCCTGGGAAGGGATTCATATAATAGGCCCGAAGGCAACTTGTGGTGGATCTTGTTTTCGAAATCATCCTCGAGGGATCTCATCCTCGAGGGGTTATTAATCCAGAAATATTCGGTTAAATGGCCCGAGTTAAGTGGGATCCAATAAAACGCCACTTAACCCGCCCTGCAATAATAAAATAAACATACAATGGAAGAGCGTAAAACAAGACGAGTCCTAAACGGACCTGGTAGAAGCTCCAAGCGTGTCATCGCGCCTAGGCGGCGAGCTCCTATTCCGTACCTACACATCAAAACTAAATACTAACGCCCGCTAACTAAATGATGCATCAAACTCAACACAATTAAACACAGAATCATCATCAAAATAACCATCAAATAATTATAAGAATAAATAATCCTAACTCAACTACTCATACCATATCTTATTCTGTTCTTCTAAGTTGCATCGTACTAGATTAACATGTTCATACACAATTCATCTCATTAGATCACTTCATTCACTAATAATCTCATCATGCACATCTTTACTTTATTCATGGTCAAGACATTAATCATGATAATTAATTAACCCTAGCATGCTATGCTAACAATTATCATCAATTTTAAATAAATCAATCGGAGGTAATTATACCTCACGTCGTCGGCAATCGGCGACGGCTAGGGTTCCGTCGCGCGTCTCGGAGCTCAAATTCGGCGCTCATCGGCGTCCGAAGCTCGATCGGGCTCCACTGGGTGAGCCCCGCGGAAGATCCGGTGAATTCCGGCGAATTCCAGAAATTCCGATTTTCCGGCGGTTTTCCGGCAGCTACTGGCGGTTTTCCGGCGACTTCCGGTGGTTTTCCGGCGACAATCGCCGGCGGCGTCTACTAGCTGGATAGGGGTCATATAGGGTACCATTGGAACCGGCTCGGCGAGCCCGACACATCCACGACGTCCACATGGTCGGCCGAGGCGGTGGCTCGCCGGAAAAAGGCTAAAACAGAGCCGGCGGCGATGGGTGGCTCGATCCGGCCGCCCTGGGCGGTGATGGCCTCTGTGCCGGTCGGGGAAGGTCGCTGGAGGGCTGAGGGTGTTGAGGCGACCTCCTGATCGTGGCGGCGACGGTCGCCGGCGGCAGAATCGACGACGCGGCTGAAATGTAGCCGCGGCGCTAGGCGGCGATTCCGGCGTCACGGCGGCCTGGCAGCGGCCGGGGCTGGTCGGGGCAGCACGGCAACGCCGTGGCGGAGCTGGGCGGCGACGATCGGCGGCCGGGCGGCGCCGACAGCGGCGGCGGCGACGCTGCAAAGGGGCGGCGTCGGGGTTTGGGAAGAAGATGTCGGGGGTGTGCGGTGGCAAAGTCGTAAATATTACTTGACTCGTCTCCGACTCGAGTCAAAATAATATTTAAGTCGTAAGAAAAATTCCAAAAAATTTGGGAAAAATCCCATAAAATCAAACAACACCAAAAAAATCATAATGATATGCTCTAGAACTATCAACCCACCCAAAATGCCCGTAACGCGTCCTAACGCGGTAAACGTCCTAAAACTAATTCTACGATCTACTATATATAAAAATAAAAAATAAAAAAAATCACTGGCATACTCTCATATATTCTGATAACTCATTCTGTTCTGCTGTGTTCCTGACGTTATCATCATATACTTGGGTACGCATGACCCTCATAGCTCATACACGCGACCGACGTCGGCTCGGTACACGTGTCCTGAAACTGACTCAACTCGAAAAAATAACGGTCGACCCGACCGGTTCTGAATATAAAACCCTAACTCGAATCGTGGGTTTTGCACTTTTATTTTAGGTGTTTTGTTATTTAATATAATTGTGTGTATGTGTAGAATACAACTTAGTGCCCAATAATAGGAGTAATGCTTGTCTTGGTTATATTTCTAGTTAGATTATGTTGGGTAAAATTTGAGCTATTTCTTTTATACGAGTATCATGCCTAGGATGAATAGAGACCGTATTTTGTAAATATGTAATTATCTTGAATATAACAACCCTTTCTTTAGTTTCCCGAAGGGACAAAAACAATATTTTGTTGTTTCTTCAATAATTTTTTATCTCTAGTGGACCTCTTGGTAGGATTTGAGCTTAGACGAAATTCTGACCATCTGCATGAGAAAAAGAACATATTGATCTTGTAGGATTCCAAAGAAATTCTTCTATTTGTTTCTGAACGCATATAAATATTCATCTATTTTAAGTCTACAAGGATGGTTAGAAAATAAAATTAATTTTCTCTATTTTTCTCAAAAACATGGAGGCATCTCAGCTTGAGCTGGTATTAAGCAATCCCATCTATAAAAACTTGTCAAATATAATAATATAAAACCACATCAGTAGATAACACATCATGCCCATTAAAATTTAGAGGTACTCAGTAATAATTTCAAATATTAAACAGATTTCATAACCATCGTTATTATAAGACTCAAGGATCAAATAATGTATCATGCCCATCAATTATACTCAATGACAATTAAAAAATTCAATAATGAATGTGTCTTACAACAAACAAAGGGGATAAATTATTTTTTGAGAACCAAAAAGGAGATAATAGTATACACTTGATTATTCTGCACCCTCCTTGAAGTGCCCAGTAGTAACTAAATTAGGGTTTAATTGATTAAAGGTTCTACAGTGAATCGAGTCATCCAATCAAATTACATCACTAAATTATTTTTTAAAGCCGTTAAAATTACCCTTATCATCCAACCTACCTGAAATACTAAGGCCAATATCAATTTGAGATTGACTAAGAGTATCAATGCAAGCTGACACTAATTTTTTATTTTTGAATATCATATATACAGGTATGAAGCCATTTAATAGGTGGCCACTTCGGGCATGGCCTTCATCAGCAACTATAATATCAACATGAAGTACATCTTAGAAATAAATTATTGTTTGGCAATCATCTTCACAGATTAATAAAATGATAACTTGAAGTCTTAGCTTAACAAAAACGGAGATTCGACCAATCACATTACAACAAAAATAAAATAAAATAAATCAAATTATTATAATATATCTTCTTATTTAATTAAAGTCAACCTTTAAAAATCGGAGACTCACATTATCCCACGAGAATTTATTTATAAAATTAAAAAAATATATTTTTATTTAATTAAAATCCATCTTTGAAAATTAAAATCTACCTCGTTATTACACGAAGATTTATCCATAAAAAGAATTTATTAAAATTAAAAAATATTTTTATTTAATTAAAATCCATCTTTAAAAATTAGAGTCTACCTCGTTATTACACGAGGATTTATCCATAAAAGGAATTTATCTATGAAATAAGCTGCACATGACGTAACATCTTGCCTATAAAATCCCACGAGAAACAAGGTACTTCAGCATTTCATGGCATATACATTACAACTAGCCAACATTCGTAGTCAAAACCTGAGCTACTGAAATGGACATACAAACCTAAATCTGATTCAGTCTACAAGATTATCGTTGCCTCCGTCTAAAGGTAGTACACACAAACCTAAATCTGATTCAGTATGAAATTTGATAACCTCATGCGGCAAATGCACAATATGCATTCAAGCTAGAAACTACAGTTGTTTGTAACCCTCCTTCCCTTGTGGCGTTCGCATCTTTTCCTTCTAGGTGCGGGTGAAGACATGCAAATAGACCCATCTCCCAAGTGAACACCACAAACACCAGGCTGTTCCTGAAATTGCTTCGGTAAAACTGTCACAGTCATTAACCTGGCAATTCTCATCCCTTTGTGTTCACTACATCTTTTTCTTCCCCTGACAGGTCTATTTTGACAAACGGACCCACTGCTCAAGCTCACTCCACATATGGGATGATCCACTCTAAAAGTCTCAGTAGTATCATTTCTACACTTGGATTCATTTGTTAGGTGAACTCCACAAACACATAAACCCTTTTCCGTCAAAGACCACTTCTCAGAATCTAAATGTAAATCTGAACCAATATTTGTTCTTATAGATTTAGGCATTACTTTTCTCTCATTGTCAGATATACATTCGCTAATAGTCCTCCTACAAACAGGAGAATCCCCTTCGGTTGCCATTAGTTTCTTGCTTTCATCCAAAAAACCCATTCTGTTTAAGTTCATCTCATTCCCTCCTTTAACAGATAAATCAGTAACGTCACTTACAAATGATCTATCCATGAAAAATTCTTCCTTTAGTAGCTTGTGGTTTCCAACAAACTTTGTCTTTCTATTCAACCTACTTCCCTTGTGTATCATGCATCTTTTTCTCCCAAGAACAGGAGATACCAAACAGATGGAGCCATCTTCTAGCTGCACACCACAAACAGGAGAACTAAAATCTACATGTTCTTCTAACAATGAATTCTTAAGACCCTTATTTTCATCCACTACTGAAGCCACCTCATAATTCATGCTTGCAACATCAATAGAGAAGCTCTTTGAAGCTAAATGAGGCCTTAATTTGCCATGTCTTAATAATGGCAGAAGCAATTTAGGCTTCCAAATGTTTGATGAATCTTGGAGCTTCTCATCGGGATCTTCAGATGGCCTGTGGCCATCAATCTCAATACCCACCTTCTTCCGACCAAATATATGCGGTTTCCAATCCAAAAACTTATCAAATATATTAAATGTGAATGATTGGCCGAAAACAAGTTTGTCAAGCAGTGAGAGAATGTCATCTCTGCGACGAGTTCCATTGCCACCTTTATTCCAGGCATAATCATAAATTGTCAGCAGTTGTGCTTCGATCTCTACAGCT
Organism: Piper betle; assembly: GCA_033002965.1. NCBI lineage: Eukaryota > Viridiplantae > Streptophyta > Magnoliopsida > Piperales > Piperaceae > Piper > Piper betle. The sequence goes on from JAURVB010007040.1 coordinate 5,796, forward strand.
TTCCTTTTACTGTCCACCTACAAAGTAGAAGAGCAGATGACACGGGTAACATTGAAAAGCAAATACAGAAAGCATAAAAAAATGATATTAAGCTATTAAAACTATATAAAAAAGAAAACAATAAACTCAGGTATTAACAAAATTGACATTGGGGTTAACCAATAAAATGAAAAATTTTGAGAAAGCTTACTTCTGAGTAATAGCATAAAAAAATGAAATAGTGAGCCTCCAATACTTCCATAAATTTTGTTACAACAATTTTTTCTGAATCATAACAGGTTTGTCTCTCCATTTTCAATCCAATTAGCATAAAGATGTTATTTTGCATTAAACAAGTTACTCGCTTTGCTATTTATCTATGTTTTATAGATTAATCTAGATTATTCAACACAAAAAGCAAAGGAAAAAAATGCTAATACCTGTGCCCATCTATATGCAATTGAAAAACCTTTTGAGAATACTTCTTTAAACAATCCTGGTCCTTTTGACAAAGAAGAGACATGGTTATCACGTAGAGGACGGATTGAGTTGCCATGGTCTAGATGAGAACCAGCACGGCCATAATGTTGTAGTCGTATTCGCACATTATCAGCTTCTCCAAGGTAGACGACAATCACATCCTTAGATTTAATGCGTCGAACTCCACGATCAGAAACGTAACAAGAAGAAACTAACCCCAGTTCATAAAGACCAGGACTTGAACTCCCAGTGGGAAGGTTACATGTTCTATATCTTTCAATGCCATGCTTGCCTTGATCGTAGTCTTCCCAATCAAAACATCCAACCAAGATCTGGGTGCCATGTAACGAAACTTTATAAACAAAATTCAGATGAACCAAAAGAAAAAGAGACATAACTTTCCATCAGATTGCTAAAATATCAGCAAGTTTTTGTTTTCCCTGCTTAACAAATATTGTCCTCACTAATAATGAAACATCAAAAATAAAGAAAATGCATAATTGGAAGGTGTTAAGCATTGTATTCCAAAATTTTAGGGTTAAAATATATTAAAGTGTTAAGGAAAATGTATAATAGATGTAGATTATATGTGCTTAAACACGAAATTAAGAATCTATGAATTCTTAAAACTCCTTGGGAAAATGAATAAGAGATGTAGATTGTACGTGCTTAAACATCAAATAAAGAATATCTCAATTCTTAAAACCATGGTTTTTAATACAGGACCGGACCGGCCAGTCTGACCCGATAAACCCAGTATAGGCCTTCAGTCTAGTCTAGTTCGGGACAATGCATTGTGTTACAAATATCCGGTACAATGAGCCTAATTTTGGTGAAAACCAGCATACTGCCGGTTCACCAAACAAATCCGATCCAATGTTAGACTCAGATTGAGAGCCATTTGGTTTAGACTAAGAGATCCGTTGGTTTATATAGAAAATAATAGCTCCAACTTCATCACTTGCTGGGTGATGTGGTACTAATGTTTCACCGCCTGTGGGATAACATGCATATAACTTACACAGAAATCCATATTGAAGTAAAAGGCATTGTATTTAATCGTTAAATTCATGCATGTGGAACATCACGCCCACGATTCAAGCCCTCACATGGACGCCCATTAATCAAGCCCTCACATGGGCATGCTGGTCTATACCAAGACCAGGGGCAATGTACCAAGTATGCTATAAACCAATACAGACTATAGGTCAGTACTCGGTATACCGGGTTGGACCGGCCGATATGGTCCAGTATTAAAAACTATGGTTAATTGTTCTTAGTTCTTACTAAATATTTTCCCGAATACTAACCACACTCATCCAACAAGTAAACCATAAGAGAAGTAGAAGATTCATAAGGATATTAATTTAATAGGATGATTATATTTAGAGATGCACTCATATTTTCGTGGTACTATGTAATAACCAAATGGTCAAGTACTTCTGAGTGTAAACTTCTTTTTGGTTGTGAACTTAGATAATTGTAATAGATATGGTATGATTGTGAAGTTCATTTTAATATAAATTTAGCATTTGATATAAGTAAGATATATTTAAAAAAAAGAACTCCTCACATCTCAAGAAATTGGGGCGTGAATCATGATAGTATTGCATTACAGGAATCAAGACTGGAGCAAAAGATGCCTATGGAATCAAAACCATTGGGATTTGGGCACTGTTACCAGAGTTATAAAACGACCCACCAACAGACCACAAATTTCTCTTAGACAAATCATTAGCTATTGAATAACAAAATAATCTACATATCTATGCATAAATAAAAAGGAATTCCTCCTCTAATAGGATCCAATCATCAAAAGGAAACTACAACATCCCACACTTGAAAAAGAAACAACTTAAAATGAAATTCCATTTCAAAGAGAACTCTTTTCTTTTGATATCTGCATCAGTTTTCCCCCTTGGAAAGAATTCAAAATAGGTATTCTAGCAGTATGAACGTCAATCCAAAGTCTTCAAGCACTGTATCATCTACCAAATGTCCAAATGAAACTGAAATTTAAAGACAATAAGGTACATGATTTCCAAGAAAACAAAATTGAAATTCCTCACATGAACCCACCGCATAAGGTTCTGGTTAGTGATAGCTAGAAAAACCGATCCAATATGCACCTAAATACCATCAGTAGCAACTCCTCAAAAACTTAAGATAATGTTTGCATCAAAAATCATAATAATTGCTTAGATTTTGGATTTTTCAAGTAACAAGGCTGTCGAAGTAGACCAATGGAATCCCACAATAGGGCTTTGTGGTTCCTCATTATAAATCTTCTTATTGGTTTCTAGACTTAGGTGTGAAGAGCTACTGTCCTGAGACTTAACTTCATTCTATTTATGTTTTCAATTGCAACAAGTTGTTGCCAGAAAAATAAAACATTTAATAAGAATTCATAAATAAAAAAAGATGGTGTCAACAAATATTTTCACCTAATGAACCAAAAATGGGTAGGAATGGTAATCTGACAGTTTTTAGCTTTCAATCTTGACGAAATACAGTTAATTAATCTTTGGTAAAAGTTCCCAAGCATCCAGAAATAAGTTAAGGCAAAAAACATCTTCCACAGACCCATACAAGTTTCTTTCCCAGTTACTAATGCGAGAGTAATTTTACTAAGGGTGCTAAATGTGCGGTAAATAACTAGTGCTTCAAAGGAATTTCACCTAAATAAACCATGCTTGACTTGTTCCCTCCATTTAACAAATAATGACATAGATCAAAAACCATTTACTGTGATATCAAATAAAATCAGAAGATGTTAATCACATAAAATTAGGACAAGAGAGCAAGAAACAAACATCGTGCATCAATTCAAGCCTGAAAGGAAAAATTTTCCTAGCCTAAAAGCTGTAAAAGAAGGCACTGGAAAATAGCAATAACCATTGGGTGTTCTTTATAAAAATCCTCATCCTTGCCTTCTTTGGTTTTTTTTTTCACGAAACCCATTGATGATCTGATATACTCTTTTTCCAAATTTCAGTAGCTTACTTCTCTATCAAATAGACCAAAACTCTAATCTCAAAGCCCATCATTAAACTCAGAATCGAACATTTTTAATCAAAGGCATGTACTAGTTGACAAGTAAAGAATTTTGTAGCCTCCTATAAATAAATAACACTATGTTCCAAACAATCAAGAAATAGCATCGAAATGTGAATGTGAAGATTCAGAGCACATAAAATTGGAATCTAGCAACCTTACTTCCGAAAAAGATGATTCAAAATTGGATGTCCTAGCCTCAAATTGCATATAAATAAATAACAAATAAACTGCGTTAAGATTTCAGAAACCTAAAACCAAACAACAACAACAACAACAAAAAAAGTAGCATCAAGAAATGAATGAATGCGAAAGATTTGGAGCCCTTAAAATTGGAATCTATCAACTTTTATTTCCAAGAAAGATGATTCAAAATAGATGTCCTAACCTCATATTGTATATAAATAAATAATAAATAAAATTGTGTTAAGATTCAGAGACCTAGAACCAAAAAACAACAACAAAAAAATGTTAAAAAGATTCGGAGCCCTTAAAATTGGAATCTACCATCTAAAGATGTTAAAAACTGCTCCTTCTTCATTCACATTGCATATACATAAAAAATAAAATAAAATTCTGTTACAAATAAAGCTCCAGAGACCTAAAACCAAATCAATAGCAATAAAAAAAAAGGTAACAACGAGACACGGATGTGATGAATTGGGATGCTCAAAATTGAAATCCAGCAGCTTCATTTCCAACAAATAAAAAGGTGTCCTGAGCCTCATATCGCACATAAATAAACAAATGAATAAGTAACAAAACAGTGTTCTATTTAAGATTTGAGAGACACAAATAAACATTAATGTGAAGATTCAAAGATTATTGCAACTACAACAGTTGAAGGGGTAGGTAAAAAAACCCTTAGTTAGAAGAGAGAGGGGAGGGGGGACTGGCCTTCCATGGGGAGAAAACAGAGTCGTGACAAGTGAACCTGTGCTCCCTCTCTTGACCCGCACCGTTCTCGTCTCCCCCATTCGTGTCTCTCTCGCTCATCCACTGCTAACCCACTTTCCCCCTTGGTGGGGGGATAGGTGCATCGGGCTCGTGAAAAGGGTTGCTGTCGAATTTGAGCTTTTGACGAGCAAGTCATTAACCTAAAATATGCCCCTCCTACTGGTTTCAACTCGACGGGATTAAAGGTTAACACGTGGTAAGATAATCTTTTTATAGAGTTGGTAACTCAATTTTATATATGTTTGAGAATAAAGTTGCCGACCGGCCCGACAATCGGGTATCCGATCGACTCAAAAATATCGGATTCGGATCCAATCATATTGAGTTCGGGTCTTTATCCGTACTCGTTTTGTATCGTGTCTGAGTTCTAGACCGACTCTATAAGGATCCAAACTAGAAAATAAATTAATTTTTGTTTTAAATTTTGATTTTTCTTTATGTGATTTAATATGTATATATATATATCGTGAAATATCTTCTAGAAAATATTATATTTTATTATAAATAAGAAAAATTATCATAAAATATATAAATTTTGTGTGTTATCATGTAAATGTATGTAATATATTTATTATCGGTTTGAGTTCGGTTTAGGTCAGGGTTTTCTAAGGCGGGTTTGGGTCGAGTTCAGGTCTAAATCAAAGGAAAATATTTATATACAAATTAGGGTTCGGGGTTCAAGTCTAGGGCTTTGATATAGGGTCGGCTTTGGGTCATGCAAAACTTGAACTAAACATGCCCTCGTGGCAAACCTACTAGGAAAGATATTGTGTCATGACATATAATAAGATAAAATTTGATTTTATAAATAAATTTTTATTAAATAATGAGATAAATTATAATAATTTAATATCTTGTATATAGATTTGATTTATTTTAAAAGTGAGAATTTGTTGTAAGACCTTACAACTTAATATTGCTGTAAGGCCCAATTAATTTTCACCAAATCACCTATTCATAATATATCTATGATAACTTTTTTATTTCAACAATAAGTGAGTACTTTAATCTATGTTTATCCCACTCCTTCTTGGGTCACATTTGAAATAATCTTAAGCAACGTTGTGAATAATTGGGCTTTAGTATTTGAGGTTTACAAAGCAAAATTTTTCAAACTTCTTCATTGATGGCAAGGACAGAGTTCGATGAGGCACTAATGACATACTAATGAGGAGAAAGCTATCTAATAAGGAGATTTTGTAAACGATAGAAGAAATGAAATAAATCTTTTCTATTTTCTCCAACTCCACCTTGT
>JAURVB010007042.1:0-25270 GCA_033002965.1 Piper betle
CAGCCACGATCCCTGCCGGCGACGTCACCACACCCGGTGGCAATCCGCCCCCCTTTCGCTGTTTTTCGGCCAGCCAGTGGCCGAACCCCCACCGATCGTGTAAAACCCATGATTCGAATCAAGGTTTTATAATCTAAACCAATCAATTCGACCATTATTTTTAGTCAAGTTAAGCTTTAATTACGAGACGACCATTCGTTTTTCTCACTTCTGACACTGTCACCATTTATCCTTCTCACCCAACTTCCTTTTTCTTTTTCTTCCTTCTCTTTTCCCCCACGATCCTCACTCAAGCCGGCCACAACCTCATCGCCATCACCACATAACTGACAATTAGGTACAGAGTAGGAGCTCCCCGTTTTGGCACTAAGACACGTTCAAGGTTGCTACCAGGTCCATTTAGGACTCGCCTCTGATTTATTGTTCTATTCTATCGTGATTTAATTTTTATAGATTGTAGAACGAGTTGAGTAGTGTTTTATCAGATCCCACTTAGTTCGGGCCATTTAGTCAAATAGTTTTTCGGATTAATAACCCTTGAGGATGAGATCCCTCGAGTATGATTCTGAAAACAAGATCCACCACAAGTTGCCTTCGGGCCTATTATATAAATCCCTACCTAGACCTATATATATGTAGTTTTCATGTTGTGTTTTTTTATAACCGTGCTACACAAGTGTGCATATGCAAGTCGAAGCCGCCGACAACCATGCCACATAAGTGGCATGTGCCAGTCATAAACCGGGAATTCCGACAACCATGTTACGCAAGCAGCATGTGCCAGTCAAAGCCATCGGCAACTATGCTACACAAGTAGCGTGTAGCCAGTCATAAGCCAGGAATCCCGACAACCATGCTAAGCAAGTGGCATGTGCCAGATGAAGCTGCCGACAACCATGCTACGCAAGTAGCATGTGATAGTCGAAGCCACCGACAACTATGTTACGCAAGTAAGCATTGCCAATCCTAATTCGTGAATCTCGACAACCATGCTACGCAAGTGGCATATGCCAGTCAAAGCAACTGACAACCATGTTACGCAAGTAACATGTGCCAGTCATAAGCCGGGAATCCTGACAACCATGTTATGCTAGAGACATGTGCTAGTCAAAGCTACCAACAACCATGCTACACAAGTGGCATGTTCCAGTTAGTAACGGAATCCCACCAACCATGCTATGCAAGTAGCATATGCCCTCAAAGCCGCCAATAACCCTACTACGCAAGTAGCATGTGCCAGCCGTAAGCCGGGAATCCCGACAACCATGCTACGCGAGTGGGTATGAAAATAAGAAAAAGGGCTTAAGATATGATAGTAGTCCCAAGGGACTAGAAAGAGAAATGAGAAAATGCCGAGAGAGGCATCAACAACAGTAGATCAGTCAATTAAAGATGATTTCAGTTCATAGATGCCCTAAGAGATTTCACGATGTTTTCTTTCATATGAGAGTTTGCTCTCATAGTCGAGTTTGATATTAGTTATATTTTTGGACCAATAACACTCGTTACTAGCGTGTTTTTATAATATTTGTAAGTGATGATCAGGAGTAAGATGAGCCAGCCAAAACGGAGGAGCAGCGACATCTCTTGCACACACACATGTCAAACGATAGAATGTTAATGTTTTGTTTACGTTGTCATTATATTAAGAATGATATGATGTAAGGTATGACAATTGAATTTATATGATGTGAAAAGTAATTAGAATGCACAGATAAGTCGAAACCCAAGATTTAGAATGAATTATGCAGCATATTAGAATTTTGTGTGAATATCAATGCGTGATATATATATATATATATATATATATTATACATGTTAATTTGACAAGGTGGACCTTAATTGCACTTTTAAGGGAAAATTTTGTCCGTTCTATTTTCAGAATTTTTATCGACTTTATCGTACTTATTTTGTTTGGTAAACTAATTGTCATGTCATTCATGTAGTAGCATGTTAGGGTTCCGTACATTCATCCATGAAAGCGATAAACATCTTCCATCTCGAAATGCCAAGAGTCAATCCGTAGGGTTAGGTTCGGGTTAGCCAAACTAACCGAGACCAGTGACATTCTGGTTTGGTTCCCAAGCGTGAACCAAATTTGGGGTGTTACAAATCGTCACCACTAGCAGCTCCGCCTTGACGCCCCCTGCCGATCCTGGCCAACAGTGACCCCAACTGCCCTGCCATCAATGTTTTCCGGCAACGGGCAATAGCTGCCCCATCCATCCCGTTTGCCAGTGTTCTTGTCCGCCTACCGCGTTCACGTCCGCCTGTCTACGTTAGCGTCTGCTTGGTTTGCCCGAGCCCACCAGCCTATGTCCATGTCCATGTCCATCAGCCTAGCCGACCCAGCCCAACAGTTCTTTAGCCCAGACCATGTTGACTTAGCCCAATCCAGTCTGATTCGGCTCAGTTCGGTACTGTTCAGCTTATTTCCAGGTTGTTTCGTCCATTCTTACACTGCTTTTGGTAATTCGAGAACCTCTATATAATGCATATTCACATTATTTAGCATGATTGGATGTTATCATGATTTTTTTATTTATTTATTTATAAATTTATTCATTATTATTTATTTATTTTTATTTATGTATTCATCATATATGATGAATGTTTACATGATTATTTGTTATTATTAACATTATATTTACTTATGAATATTAGTCTTATTGTGTGTACTAAATTATATGTATTTTTTATTTATTTATTTATTTATTTATATTTATTTATTTATTTATCCGTTATGTGTATGTTATTATTTATTTGTATTTAATTATGTATGCTTGTATTGTATGAATATGATATTATTAATATTCATGTTTAATGAGTATTAACTATCTGTTTGTTTCTTTATTTATTTATTGAATTATTATTATTATTATTATTATTATATTATATATATATTTATATGTTTACTAACACGCATATATGTTGATATTTACTCATGTTTACCTGTATATTTATATAGTATAATTATATTATTATTTTATGATTAGAGTATTGTTCATGTTTATGTATTTATTATTTATCTAATTATCTATGAGCACATTTTTTTTGTTTATTTATTTATTTTTTATTATTATGTCTCGATTTTTGTGTAACATGTTTAGTTATAGGTTTGTTAGCATTATTTTCTTTATGAGGATGTATTGATGATATAAGCACACACCACAAGCATGCATCATATAGAAGTGTTAGGATTTTACTTAGTAATAGGTTCCGATGTAGGTTTCGAAGTCCGAGCTTATCATAGATGTGCAGATACGCTTGGAGCTTGGACCACAGGTCTGTAGGACTCTCCCTCTCTGCTTGACTCCTTGAGTGTCGAGTTTAATTGTATTTTATACATAAGGCGGTAGCGGCGGTGTTTTATCGATTCCCTCTAATGTCAAACCATTTAGCCATGTTTTCTACACATGTTTAATAAAACTACAAGGATGAGATCCCTTATTTGTTTTCGAACTTAAGCTCCAGAAATATATAATACAAGCTTCTTCCCTAAGCCTATTATATAAGTACGCGCATTTTTATAAATTACACGAACAAGAGAATGAGTGGTATGGAGATATGTATAGACCGCATTAGTACTCCTTCAAACCTTGAGGTAGTGCAGTGTATGAGGGTACTGCATAATGTAGCACATTTTCAGAATTTGTGGCACTAACTTGACTATTCCTTTTGCCACTCAAGTACCGTGGCAGGTAATATGGAAGATGTGAGGGCGTAAGTGTTGTATTTATGAATATGATTATGAGCCATCCATGTGAACCGGCACCTGCTTAAGTATGTTTGCGAAGTTTCATAAGTTCTCATGGGTAATGGAATACCCATTTACCAGTTTGTATTAGTTATTTTTCAGACTAGTAACATTCGTTACTGACATTTTTTATATAATATATGTAGGTTTTGCAATCTTAAGTCGACTTTGGTGGAGGACAAACAAATGCTACATACTCTTGAGCTCAACGTATTTATTTACTTTCTTACTTCTATTTATATTTGATGTGTTTTGACGTGTATTTAATGGTGTCTTCCATTCTCATGACACTAAGAAGGTTGTTTCGATCTATTTTATCGATCGAGTCGTACCGACTAACAGCTTTAAACATGACTCGACTCGATCTGTAACATTTCTGATTCGGTTCTTAGGTGAACTAAAATCAGGGTGTTACATAAGGAGTAGGGGTCTGATATGCCAACCTAGACAAAGGAGCAATGACAACTTGTGCACACACATCGATCCGACAATAAAACATTTGTTTTAGTTATGATGTTGTAATGGAATGCAGAATATGGCTATGTGGGTGATATCTATTGTTAATAATGATATGATGATATATGTGTGTTTACGAATATATTCTATATGATGAATATGTTTAGCGATGGGTTGAGGCCTAATTTAGAAATTTACATATTGAGTTTGAGCAACAGATAGGTCAAAACACAGTATGAACAGTTAAATATGAATGTGGATAAACAGATAGGCAAGACCAGTTCAGTAATGTGTGTTGAATATGAATTAGCGGTTGAGTCAAGATTCAGCTCAGAATTGATTAGTGTGAATATTTTATTAAATATTTATATTATCTATTGTTCGACAGGGTGGCCTTTGTACTTTAAGGGAACAGTCTCTCTATTTTGTCTTAGGATTTATCGATTTTCTCATTCTTAATTGGTTTTGAGTGTAATTTGTTTGACATGTCATTCACGTAGTATCATGTTAGGTTTTGTACAATCTATACATGCAATTGAGATGTTTATATTTCATCTTAAGAAGCATAGAGTATGATCATTTCAAGTTAGGTTCGGGTTGACCAACTTATTCCGGTAACCCATAATATTCCGGTTCGGATCACGAGTGAGTTGGATTTAGAATGTTACACTTTATGTGTTCTATGGTCTTTTTCTTTTAAGATGTATCACAAATGTTAATATGACACATAAATGATAGTTGAGAAATGCTCAACAAGAAAAAAACAATTTTGTATCATATTATCACTTAATTTATCTTAAAAGAGAGATTATAAAATACGTAATTGAATGTACGTATGTTGTTCTACTTGCATTTTTGAGATACTACATCTCCAAAAGGAAGCAATTGGATTTAAGAATTTGTACCACAGAAGCGCAGAAAATACTATACACTAAGGCAACAATTTAAGTGTCTCATTATATAATGCAGCAAATGCTTGGTTATATTAAGAGCATAATATAGTTTAAGTGATGCTTTTATTTAATGTTTGCAGGTCAATAACATCTACTGTTCCTCATTGTTGTCCTCCTAAATTATTATTCCAAATGGTAAATCCGAGTAAATGATTCCCTTTCTGTGTTTTTAGTTATTACGAAATAAATAATTTTGTGAATTTTTACTGTTATTTAACTGCTAGTTTATTCTTGATCGTATACAGGTGAAGTTTACGTTGGAACAACTTCGCGATATTATGGATCTTAGGCATAACATCCGTAATATGTCTGTGATTGCTCGTGCTGATCACTGTAGGGAGTTCAATTTATTTTGTGTAGATGGGTAATTAGGTTGTTGGTTTTATTATTGTTTGTTGTTTGTCATAGATTTGTGTTAAGGGTCATGTGCTGTTATGAAATCTGTATCTACAAGATCTAGTTGATGTTGCAGCCGGGATCATCGCCCAGGACGTTGCCGGGGATGTGCAAATGACCGACACTCGGGACGACGAAGCAGAGAGAGGAATCACCATCAAATCCACCGGCATTTCTTTCTACTACGAAATGTCGGAGGAGACGCCAAAAGATTTCAAGGGACAGCGAGGTGGGAACAAGTACTTGATCAACCTCTTCGATTCTCCCGGGCACGTCGACTTCTCCTCCTAGGTCACGGCCGCTCTGCGCATCACTGACGGGGCACTCGTTGCGGTAGATTAAATCGAAGGGGTGCGTGCAGACGGAGACTGTCCTTCGCCAAGCTCTCGGGGAGAGGATCAAGGCCGTATTGGCCGTCAACAAGATGGATCGGTTCTTCCTCGAGCTCAAGGTTGAGGGGGAGGAAGCATACCGGAGTTCGCAGAGAGTGATTCAGAACGCTAATGTTATCATGGTTACCTACGAGAATTCCCTCCTCGGCGACTGCCAAGTTTATCCTCAAAAGGGGGCGGTGGCCTTCTCCGCCCATGGCTCTCCAACTTCACCAAAATGTATGCTTCCAAGTCTGGTTGAGACGAGGCAAAGTGGCTGGAGAAGTTATGGGAGGAGAGTTACTACGATCCTAAAGCAACCAGAAAATGGACGAGCAAGAACAACGGCTCTTCCACTTGCAAGAGAGGGTTCGTGCACTTTTGCTACGACCCAATAAAAAGGGTCATGGATCTGTGCATGAGAGGAGATCAGAAGGACGAGCTCTGGGTGGAGCTGGCCGGGAAATGGAACGTTCATTTGAAGTCGCATGAGAAGGAGCCCGGTGGGAAGGCTCCGATGAAGCAGTCGATGCAGGCATGGCTCCCTGCAAGCAAATGCGCCGCTAGAAATGACGATGTTCATCTCCCTTTTAGAATAAATATCCCACCTCGGAGGAAATCACTAGTAAAAATCAAGTGGAGGGGAAATCTTCCTTGACTAGTCACTTTTGGTAACGAGGCTTTATCCCACGCTTCAACATTCTATTAGAGCTGGGCCCACACCCACCCAAAAAAATCACCTAAAAAATCCCACGTACAAAAAAAATGATATTAAAAAAAATATCGTCGTAGGAAAAATAAATTATCTTAAAAATCCTACATATAAAAAAAGGGATTAAAAAAAGGGCGCTAGCAACAGAAAATTCTACGTACCAAAAAAAAGATATTAAAAAACAATATCATCTTAGGTGGCCAACGAGTCACCCTGGAAACATAAATTATCTAAAAAATTTTACATACACAAAAAAAGATTAAAAAAAAATGTTTGCGATTGGCCCATGAATAAGCCAGCAGATTACTCGTAAGGGAAGTGTTATAATATATATCCTCTATCAAAGAGAGCAATTGGTCTAGAGTAAGGATGGGTTAATTGTGACGGGTGAGGGGAAGTGTTAATATATATTCACGTCAAAAAAATAATGAATAAAAATTAATATATATGTGAAAAGGCAAGGCTTGTGAGAGGAGAAAATCTGGTGCTTCCGTCCGGAGACGGCTGGTCCTGACATGAATGTGGACATGTGCAAGGGAGCGCAACACCTCAGCGAAATCAGAGACTCCATTGTTGCTGGGTTCGAGTGGGCGTCGAAGCAAGGTGCTCTAACCGAAGAGAATATGAGAGGTATCTGCTTTCAGCTCTGTGATGTCGTCCTCCATGCAGATGCTATCCATAGAGGAGGTCGGCAGGCCATTCCAACTGCTAGGAGGGATCTATAGTGTGCTAAACCAGAGAAGAGGAAGAGTGTTTTAGGGAAGTACAAAGCCCTGGAACTCCACTCTACAACGTCAAGGCCTACCCTGGTCAGACTTTCCAACTATGCGTGTTCGGCCATTGGCAGTTGATGGAGTCTGATCCCATGGATCCATGTTCTCATTCTGGGAAGATGGTTTCTGGGATTCGATTGAGGAAGGGCTTGAAAGAGAAGATAACTCCTGTTTCAGATTTTGAGGACCAACTATAAGCTAATGAAGGCGAAACTCTTTACTGATAAATTTTTCTTTAATAGATATTTATGCCGTTGGTAACACAATTACCATCAAGTATATACCAGCTTCACAAAGATATTATTTGTTCATGAATGTTCGTTTAATTAATCATCTGCGCTATTAACATCTTATATAGCTAGCTAGCTTCAAAACGGTGCATGTTAATTTCACAAAAAAAGTAACATTTCTTCGAGTTTTTCCCGGTCATCTCCACACTATTTTTAAACTCGTATAAAAATTATAATTTTTTTTAAAAAATATTTAAAGGTGACTATATATATTAAATTTTTAACTTTTTCCCACCAAAAATGTTCAGTGATCTTGAAACATGGAGAAAATTTTCTCCACGTTTTTTTGGCGTAGAGAATATTTTAAACATTATCACATTAACTTACCTTTAAAAATCTTTAAATTTAGATATAAATCTAAGCATTTTCTTGAACGTAGAAATTAGAGTAGGGGAGAAACATTTTTTGTAGTATTGTCCATGCATTTTTTAGCGATTAGGAATATGAACTAGCTAACATGGTTCGAAAGAATTTAGACTCGTTACATGTATTCATAGAATATCATTGATATTGCGCATGGCAGGTTATATATAGATCGTCATCTTCTTTCCTGATCTTCTTTGTTTATCATCATCAAATGATTCAGAACGTACTCAAACGCAACTCAAGGGGTGGATAGTTCTTTTCGAGGGAACAGGAGAACGCCGCGTGCTTCTCCTTCCTTGTTGATCTCCACCAAGCCTTCTGCCCCTCCTCGCATCCAGACTCATAGGAAACAGCTCCAGCGTCTCTATCACCCTCTCCTTCTCCATCCCCACCCCCTTCATGCAATCCTACCTCGTCCCCCCATGATCTGAAACAGAAAAATTGAAATACTATTAACGAAGCAATTACACCGTATATATGGCACCAAAAATCTGTCACTGATATATGTAATAAACAGAGTAATTGAGCTTACATTTGGAAGGGGGATTAAGAAGTGATTGGTATCATGGCGGGGGTTGAAATGCGGCGACGCTTCTGACGCTCTCTGGCCTTGTGGTTCTGGAACCAGTAGAAGACGTTCTTGCTCTCGATCTTGCCGTAAAAGCTGAGGTGGGAGGAGATCTTTTGGATCTGATCGGTGCTTGGAGTTCTGAGTCCTGACCGGAACAAGTCCGTCAGAACTTTTAACCTGTTCTGTCGTCGGATTCCACCGACCACACTTGGCCCCTCCTTTCAAACAAAACCCAGACATTCCTTCGTCCATATCTGATTTCCCCGCCCACACACGGAACTACCTTCCTTTCCTGCTCAAAACCAAACAAACCAACTTTTTGTTGTTTCTTCCTTTGGTTCTTCCTCCACTTTTCTGATCTGGGTCTTCTGAAATGGAAGATCCACATACATATATAACAGGGAGGATCAGAGCAATGGGGAGAGGGGCGTGGTGTGTGTGTGACTGTGATTAGCTTTCTGTAGCTAGTGTGCATGTCTGAGTGGGGTTGGGAACCTGGGATTAATTTAATAAGGGAACACGATCCTTGTCTTTGTTGGAGTTGCGGATTTGAGGATTTGGCTGCGATATTTTGTGCAGGGAGAGAAAGACAAGGAGAAAAGCTGCCACTGTTCAACGTTTCGGTCGGCGGGCACACACAGGGCTACTCACTGTTTGAGTGTTCTTCCTAGGTGGGGTTAGGAGCTTGTTTTAAATATGTGATATCTAGCTATCAAGTTCTTTTTATGGAGATTCAAGAGGGAGAGGTGAATATTTTTCGAGACGAGAAGAAGAGATCCGTATGAGCTCGCATCTTGAATCATGGTTCAATCAGAGCAGATGGTTGGGTGCAGGATGATTAGGGCTAGCCATCACAATTCGTTGCATAGCCTGCACCTAATATATATATATATATATATATATATATATATATAATATATGTAAGTTTTTAAGTTATATGGATGAAGAGATGAATAGAACTCTTGCATGTCTTAATTTTTTCCAATAATTTTATCTATTGACAACATATAGGGTATGGTAGTAGAATGCAAGCATATTTAATTAATTTGGCACAGAGATTTTGGGTTCCAGTCACTCATTAATTAACTCTCCCAACTTGTTAAATTAGGCCTGGGGTGCTGGGTGCTCAAGAGTTCTGTAACTAAACTTAGGAATTATAAGAAATATACAATATACATAATATTTCTATTGTTAATTTTGTCAAATTATATGTGTGCACTTGGCAGGATGACATATCATGTCATGAGTGGCCTATCTAAGAGATAGATTCTAATTTTATTAGTAGAACCTTATTAAATAATGAGTTACACTATAATAATTTGATATATTATAAATAAAGTTCAATTCAAAGGTAGATTGGAGATAGAGTATAATGATTTTTTTTTGGTATTTTGATTGATGGAATTTCCTACTTTGATGGCCCTTTTATTAATAAGAGAAGATATTAAAGCCATGTGATCATTAAGTACGTAAACATATAAATAATTATTTTTTGAACTATAAAAATCCTAATAAGCATGGATATGCCTCTAAAATAGGGTTTGCATTTTCTAGCTAGTCGGCCGACTAGGAAGAAAAATTTGCCACCATATATACTTACCTTTTCTTAAACTAATTGACAAAAATTTTAAAAAAAACCTCCCTTTGTTTATGATCAACATGGATGGATTTGACCTCCCGACTAAGAAGAATATTAATTTTTCTTGTAGACAAACAATAAATAAAAACAATCTCTTAAATATGAAATGATCAATCAGAATGTGTGAGCCTCCTACAATTTGATATATAATGACACCCCTGTTCGTAAAACCAATTATTGATCATGATACTTGAAAATAGGGCTGTTAATTGAACGAGCCAGCTCGTGAATATTTGGTATTCGATTCGACTCAACTCAGCTCAAAATTCGACATTTAAATATTCGAGTTCAAACTTGATTCAAACTCAAATCCTACGAGTCAAGTTTGAGCAAGGCAATGTTCGACTCAACTCGACTTAATTATAACTCGAACTCGTTCAATTTACGCTCACCACATTTTTTATTGAATATGCCTTCTATCTGCTAATTGAGCGAGCCAACTCATTATTCGTTAAAATTAAATAATGTAACCGTGTATTTGAGCTCGAGTCCAGTTCGAATAACATCGATTTCGAACATATATGTTTAAAACTCGTTCGATTTCAAATCGAGTTCGAGTATAAGCCAAACTAGTCTCGCCTCACTCATTTGGCACTCCTACTTGAAAATATGCATAAACTTAATTGCACATAAATCTCCATTTCTTAACAGCAAACTGCACCCAATTATTAATCTGTGATACAATTTTGACTAACCAATTTTTCTTGTAAACGCATGCTTCTCATTTCCAGCAATTTCCAGACCAATATCTAATCAACAATAGTACTCGCACCTGTCATCTATATATGATACATTTGGAATCACCCAGATAAAAATATTGCCCCAAGTTTCAAAGCTGGACTATAAAAAACATGCACTTCCCCATGGTTTTCAAAAAGGCATCGGCATGTTGGTCTGCTCCATGATCGCACTTCCTCCAATTCTTTAACCTCCTCTCCTCTCATACAAATTTCGGCACGGAAAATCCGTCTTGCGTGCTTCAACAATTTCCAAGGCATATTCCCTTGTTTGTCTAAGCAAAATCAAACCACATATAAAAGCCAAACCCTTGTTATATCCCTCTCATTTCCTACTAAACAATCAACACCACCCAGTGGGATTTGAACGCCAGGATGCTTTGGCCTAAATTTCTCTCTCTCTCTCTCTATATATATATATAAACTTGAATTGAATCCTAGTCACGCATGTGGGGAGAGAGGACCCACAAACATTGACTTGAATAGTACATATCTAGTAGCATATACTACTGCATTGCAAGTCTGCAACATGGACCGGATTACAAGACAGGGATTAGAATAAGTAGACGGTGAATAAAGACAGTGTATTAGGGACAGAGAATACGACACTTTGTTGCGGTGAGAATGTGGTCTAGAGAAGGAGGAAGAGAAATAAGAAATGGGTTTTCAAGTGTGAATTGGATCGGACTCAGTGTTAGCGGTCGGGTAGAGCTTGTCCTTTATGTTGTCCGTGACTGGATTCCCAGCTATCTCTACACTTGGCTTTACTGTTGATCATCATATTCGGTAGATGGAGCAGACTTTGTTTGAGATTTCGAGGGAGAAATGAAGAGTAGTAAAAATGAGAGATCTGGGTCTTCAAAGTATTGTACGACTTTAAAGGAGAAGGGTTTGGGGAACAGTATCACAGCAGTGGTTTGCTAAATTTGCACCAAGCTAGTTGAAGACATCGGAGAGTTGGATTATAATAGTTGCACGCGCGAATTCAAGGTGGGTTTCTTGATCTTGAATCTTGATTGGATGTTGGTGTCTTTCTTGGTTGTCGTCGAACTCACATCGAGAAGAACTAGTTTGGCAATGACCCAAGTAGAAGGACCACTATGCATGTTCCAGATATTGTTCAAGTAAACGATACATATTATACTTCACCTATTTAGATGGCTATTAGCTTCTAAAATTTGATACCTGGAGCCTTTTATGTGGTGGCTTGTGTCTTGGACGGATGCTCTTATAAAGATAATCTTTGTAGTATGTGTAAGCGATTGGGCTACCTTGTATGGAACAGACAAACAGAAAAAGATCAAGACATATTGCAGGTTTAATCCGTTAGAATTAGCTAGGTTGTTGATAGGATGTGCTTAGATATGAAGTGACAAACTAGTTGGTTAATATTTATGGTTACAAGATATTGAGCTGTGGACCTCCATTTGTCGAAATGTTTACGATGCCCAACGTATGCATGCATGCATATTTATGCAGAAATTAACTAGTCTTGATGTATATAATCTTGCGGTTGAAAAAGAAAGTTTACAGTTTAAACTTCCGATTGGTGATTAGCCTATCAATCCATATGTCATCAACTATAAATTTATCCTCGTTTAGTTAGTTTTCACCCTGAAATTTGGATTTATTGGTAAGCCAGGCAGAGGGCCCCACATGGGCCGAAGTGCAATGGGCTGCACTATAGGCCCATTAAGGATTTTGGGCCTGAAATATGATTTTGGCCGAATTATCAGTTTCACTGACATGTCGAATTTGATTTAAAATGGGAGAGCCCTCTAAATTTAAATTCATAGTCTCGCCGGCCCATTTTCACTAATTAGCAATATAGTTTGAAAACCCCAGGACTCAGATTGACAAATTACGGAGTAGAGACAACTTAGAGTTGGGTTCAAGCCAACTCAAAATCATTTAAACGAATTTTAGTCCAACAAAAAAGAAACTTATATAAAATTTGTATATATTGCTCTCTTAAATACTTGAAATTGAAAAATATATAATTTTTATTGTTATAAAATATTAATTTCACTACACTATAGGATAATTACATTTTTAATTTCTTTCACTCAACTCGCTCACCAAATCTATCACTAGAAAGTCATACAGAATTTGAATTAAAAACTTATGGAGCGGAATCAATTCTAAAAAAATCGAATCTTAAACTATGGTTAGCATAACTAATTAACAATGTGCCCATTATTGATCTTTCACTAATCATGAGTCTATAACGCAACCAGATACAACATGGACCCGATTAAGCATAAGCTCATAGTTCTTAATATCGGACCGGACTGGCCGGCTAGTATACCAGGTACCCGACCAGAATCCAATCCGGTCGTGTCCAAGGCATCATTGTGGTGACAAAGTCAGGGATTATGCAAAGGCTTGCCACCGGTGCCCTCCATCTATATTGACAACAAAGTAAATTTAAAGGTAAATCTGAGTAGTAAACATGATTTCTCTTCTGCAAACTACTACTCGGGGATTAAGCAAAGGTGGTGTTTTTAATGGGCCAGTGGAAAAGCTAATAAAAAATAAAGCATTGTTATTCGCTGATTTGCCTAATAAATATGCTTTTGATTTCTCTTTTGATGGCCTACTTAGGAATTAAAGAAAGGTGTTGCTTTTGATTAAAGCACTGTTATTCAATGATTTGTTATCTACAATTTTTTTGTTGTGCCTCGCCATGTTTTTGTTTTTTTTTTCTTTTTTTTGGTAGTGTTGTTTTTCCCCCCGAAGTGTGAACTCTATTGCAATTCTGATTTAATCTCAAAATATTTGTTAAATCTGAATGATCTAATGTTGAAAATTTAGGTGCATGTCTTATATGTCAACCTTGCTATAACAAGGAGGAACTAATAGAGTTTTAATTAAGATATGCTTTCATGGTCTTCAAATCTTTGGACTATAACTTTTTTTTCATGATTATCTATTTTTCATAACATCTTATATTGTGTTGTTGGATAATGTTGGTGTTGTTTTGATTTTAATTTATTGATTTGCATTGTAAAATCTATATTCCTTTTCTTTCTATATTGTCTCAAAAATAATGTTCTTGCAAAATTTTTTAGATAGGAAAAAAATATTAAATATTAAATTCAGTACAGCGTCCTAAATCTAGTTCAACCCCCGTCCCGTCAAATTACACTATGTATACTGCATACTACTTGAAAGTCCGGTATGGACCATATAGTAGTCGGTACGTTATTTAAAATTATATATGCACAAACCTTGACTTATATATATGGGGAAATAGAATATTAATTTAAATCCGTGTAATTGATATCATTTATTTGTTTAAGTCATTAAATTGATGTCATGGTGTCCATATGTGTAAGGGTAGATGAGAAAATCTTGACCTCAATTCTAAGTGTCAACTTTCTCTTCATAGTAGTATTCGTTTAATTTCATGGTCAACTTAGCTAATTAAGAAGTAGCTCACATATATTTAAGGTAAAAGAATTAAACGTCTTTCTAAATCCTAATGTACCCGTGTCACTGCACCCTCCATTATTAGATACATGTCTTAATCTCATGTTTAGTTGCTTACAACGTCAATAAGCTAGAAAAAAGGGCCTCATTTAAATGTCATCTTTCTATCAATTGTAGTATCATTGTCTTGGCCACCTAATTATCTCATCTTAAAAGAACATTTCCAAACAATCTTCAACCTTAAAATTCACAATATTCAAAGTTATAAACGCCTTCACATTCCTCTTCAACCCACTAAACACTTCCTTTTCACTTTTTACAATAAATATAGCTTAATAAGAGTGATATTTGCTAATTCCCAGTATTCATACCGCATACGAGTGTAATATAATAAGTCAAGTCATTTTTTTAAAGTTGATTAAAATTTAAAATTTATAAGCATAATTATAGTGGATCTCATACTAATAAATATGAGACTACCATTAATTTATTTTATTCCTCAAATTTTTAAAAGACTTTATTTACGAAATTATTTTCCTCGACTTGATCCTAATTTATATCCACTTCAGCTCACCCTTGAATCCTAAGTTAGTACTTAATCTGAAACCATCCTTAATAACTGGCCAAATATAATATGATGGGCCAAATTGTTTCTTCATAATTCATAATTGGTTAATCAAAATTGAAATACAGTACCACTAATATACACTACCATTAATACATACCGGAACTTTACACTACCAATAATATATACGGATCTTATCCCAATAAATATAAGTATTTAATGGAAGACTAACTAATAGCACAGTACCCATAGTCATGATTTTTTCAGAGCTGCCTTACTACTATCTACTATTTTTTAAAAATCATATTTATAATTATTAACATATCTTATTATCTAAACCTCATTAAAGAAAATCCTATTATCTAAACTAATTAGCACCATTAATCCCAATAATGTCGACGTTGCATTTCTCTGATTATGTCTTAAACTTTAATATCAAGCTCAATTTATCTTCATTAAAAAGAAACTTAATTCTTGTACAGATGCACCTCTAAGTACACCACATAACCAAATCCTGATAACAAGTAAAACAATAACAAAAAAGAAAAATGCAAGCAAAAAACAATGTAACAAGAAAGTTTGATGCATGCATAACTATTAAACTCCAATTTGATACAAATAAAGATCATATAATTTACCCAAACACAATTGCAACAAGTATACGTATAGCAAAGGCAAGATGAATACGATCACAATATCATCTTCTCCGATCTTCTATCACTGCAACTCCACACTAGTAAGATCCCTGGGATGGACATGGAGGATAAGACCATGTTTCATAAACAGTGTGAGCGACATCTTTTGCACCACCCGGTGCCCGGCGGCTGCGGCCAAGCGGTGGCGGAGCAGCACCGACGAGGCTACCGACTTCATCTGCAAGTAGGCGAGGTCCTTGCCCAAGCATATCCTCGGCCCGCCATTGAACGCCATGAACTTGTACCCCTCCTTTGCAGGCTCGAACCTCCTTCCATCCTCGGAAAGCCACCGCTCCGGCCGGAACTCGCCGCAGTCGTCCCCCACAGAGACTCCATCCGGCCGGCGGAGTAGATGGAGTAGGTGATAGAGGAGCCCGCCGGCACCGCCGTGCCGTCGGGCAGCACGTCGTCGGCGGAGACGTACTTGACGTCCTGCGGCACCGACGGGTGGAGCCGGAGCGTCTCGGTGAGGGCGGCCTTGAGGTAGACGAGCTGCTCAAGCTCCTCGAAGGTGAGCGGCTCCTCCACCCACTTCCTCCGGTCGCCGCCGCGGCTCTGGGATAGTACGGCCACGATCTCGGCCACGATCTTGAGCTCGGTTTGGGGGTGCTGGGTGACGAGGTGGAAGAACCAGGTGAGGGCCACCGAGGAGGTGTCGCGGCCGGCGAGGACGAAGTTGAGGGCGATGCGTCGGAGGACGGCGGTGGGGTAGAACCGGCCCTTCGCGTCTCGCTTCTTTAGGAACCGGGATAGGAGGTCGTCGGAGGGGTTGAGGCGGCGGGCGGCGATCACCTCCGACATGTACTCGTTCACGACCTTGATGCTTTCCCTCAACCTCGCCTCCGACCCGACGCCGAACGCCTTCTTCAACCTCCACAAGAAGGAGGGGTAGAGGAAGCGCTGCAGGGTCGACTCGGTGGCGGCGTCGAAGGCAGTGGCGAACCGGTTCTCCGGCAGCTCCACTGACAACGTCTCGGGGTCTTTCCCGAAGGTGAGGCCGCAGATGTTGTCGAAGGTGAGCCGGAGAAGAAGGTCTTGGAGGTCGACGGGGCGGTTCTCCACCTGGGCCTTCTCCAATATCCGCCACAGCCTCTGCTTGAGCGAGCGGGTGACCCACCTCGCCATGGCTTGCCGGAGGGTTCTGGTGGTGAACTCGAGAGCCGCCGTCTTCCTCTGGATCAACCACGTCTCGCCGTCGCTGTTGAAGATGCCCTGTCCTAGCAGGTCGTGGAAGGCGGCCTGCCACGCCGGGCCTTTTGGGTAGTTCTCGAATCGCGACCGGAGGACGTACTCGAGGTTCTTGGGGTTGCAAGTCACGGTGACGAGTCCCTGCCGTCGAGCTAGGAACGGCAGTGCGAGAATGCAGGTCTGGTAGGTGAGGGAGCTGGTCTGCTTGAGGTTGGAGGCGATCCAATCGTGCATGGAAGCTCGGTTGGCGAAGAGGAAGGGAAGACTGCCGACTAATGGCCAGACCTTGGGGCCGGTGAGGCTCCGGGACAATGCCCAGAACCAGAGAAGGTAGGCGGTGACAGCGGTGGCGACGAGGAGTTGAAGTGTGAGAGCTTCCATGTTTGATTAGGTTCTCTAGTGAAGGTGGATATGGGTGTGATATGAGAAGCGTGGGAGGGGAGGTGTTGATATACATGTAGTATGACGTAGAGAAGAGGAAATTGAGTGGTGTGATGAAATTGATCAAGTTTTTGTGTGTTTGTAAGAGAATTTGGAGAGGTTGGTGGGAAATTTTGGGTTTGGAGGTTGATGCAAGTAAACCTCAGAGTGAGGATTGATGACATATATATTCGAGCGTTTGTATAGTAAAGAGTGGATTTTGGCACAAGCAAAAGAAGGGAGCGAGCACAAAGCTTGGCGTGCATGGTTTTTGTAACATGTATGCATGCAAAATATTGTGTATAGAGTAGTTTGTATGGTATTATATGTTTTGATTTCGGCTTTGTAATTACAAGAAAGATAACGATTTATGATAAGGTTGAGAAGAAATGTCGCCCTCACGTTAGTTTTTGTTTTTTGCTGCCAGCTTCTCACCAGATTTCATGGTATGATCATGAAATAAATATCAAATATATAAATTTGTGTGTCATGCATCGTACGTATATATCGAGCATCACGCATTTTTTACAAAAACAATTTTGTGTAGCAACACAAATAGAGGCACAGATCAATACATGCATATATATATATATATATATATATATATATACATATATATATATATTATATATATATATCTCTATAGATGTCTATATATATGTATATTTATAATAAATTAAATAGGCAAAATGTCGGTGGCATGTGCTATTTATATTATAGATAAACTAATATAAGATAAATTATAATAATTTAAAATATTAGAGATAGATTTTGATGAACTCTAACTTAATTTAAAGATAAGTTTTAATTGAATTAAACAATATATTATAATGATTTAAAATATTTTTAAACTTTTGTTGTCTTTTGATTGGTCTTCTTTTAATCAATAGTCATTATTAAGTTCTCCTTTTATTAATAAAAATAGATATACAACAATATGAAATGAATACATATTTTCATATTAAGATTTGAAATCATCAGAATTTAAATGAAATCAATCATGGAGTTTGTTAATTAATTAATAAATAATCACCTATCAAATTTGACAAAATAAGTTAATAGAGTAGAGTTGACTCAGAAAAATGCAATATGTTGGCTAGCATAAAATTAACTGATCATATAAATCAAATACATGCGTAATTAAAAAAAGAAAGTTAATTTTCTAAGTTTCCCATCACCTCAATTCATGTCAAGTAATTAGTTACTATAAACACTAAAGTTTCTTGTTTCCTCTTAGGCCCGCATGCCATATATTTACACTCAAAAGAAAATTAATCCTCCGATACATATATATTATGTGAAGAAGAACATGATCTTCTAATTTGACAAGGACAAGTTTTGCAATGAGGAAGAAATGCATTGGTCGGTTGACAATGCCAAACTATTTTGCTGCCATGACACGGCAAGATGTCAATAGTATACCAAATTATAAGAGTTGGTAAGAACCAGTTAACCTGTATTGAAAACTTGCAAGTTGCACACATGAATATTGTCCATAAACTCTATTTATAAGTGCAAATATTTGGCCAGAAAACCAGCCAAGAATGTTCCACCAAAGCCACAGATTTGCTTTCGTGAAAATTAAGACTTCTTTCCCCATGCAATATGATTAATAATGTACCTTGATATTCATTAATCACAAAATAATATCTTAGACTCAAGAGTCTGTGATGCAGAACATCCAGTAGTATTTATAATCTATGAGTTTTATCTATTTTTCTTATTCTAAAGATTTTTATGCAATTTTTATATTATTTTTAAGGTATTTTCGGAATATTTTTATTAATATTTTATTATTTTCCTACAAATAAGAGGTTAATCTCATTGCACATAAAACAATTTGTGATGATGAATTGTTTCGGCTGTGTGCCTTCTATCTATTTAGGTTTTTATTGTAGTTTTGATTTTTAATTTTAGTAGTAGTCTGTAATTCTCAATGTTATATCAGTTGGTACTCTTGATCTAAATTTAAATATATCAGTTGCTTCTGGACAGTGTAGTTCTAGATTAGAACAGTAAAAAATTGGTAATACTATTACCTTTTATATATATGTATACAAACAACCACCGCTAGTAAATTATGAAGAAGCTAGACAGTATGTTTCAAAAACAAACTTGTCAGGCTTTTGATGGGTAGATTTATTTTGAAGTGGTAGTTAGGATGATATTTTCATGTTTTTTATTGAAATATATACATTTCATACAACTCTCTTAATAGGAAATACATAGAAAGTCACCTTGCTCATCAAGCAAAAGGCTTTAATTTTTAAAAATGAGGTAATTTAATCGAGTGGCATGCATGCGAATTATAAATATTTTAGTTTATTCCCATTAGGCATGAAAGAATACGTGAAGCAAGATGATGAATGTATAAAAAGTATTTCCTTTATTTAAATAAATATAGGTTGGTCATATGTGTGAAATTTATATATATATATGCCTTCATAACCTAGAAGTAAAAAAATAGATTTTTGATAAAAGCGTAGAGTATATTACTCAGCAAAATGATCAATATCATATATGTTTCCACAAGGATATATATATGCTAAAGCTATAATATTAGATGCTATTTTGTACTTATTACTACTCTTTCATTTTCTTTTAGCAATTGTTACTACTTCTATTTTGGAACCATATTCATAACTTAAAAACTCCATATTTATAACTTCATATTGGAGCCATTTATATTATTTTTTAAATTAAATAATTAAAAAATTGTCTTCACATTAGTACAATATTGCTCTTTTTAACATTTAAAATTAATAAATATATGATTTACATTACTTTAAGACAATGATTCGCTAAATTAAAAGGAAATAATAAATTTTATTTATAACTTTTATTACTTGACTTTGAGAATTAATTATAAAATCTATTAATATTGAATTATTCATTGAGTTTAATTTGAAAAACAATAGAGTGTAGTTGTCCAAATTCTTGAAGTTAAAATAAAGTTTTAAAAAGACCAAATCCATGAATAAAATATTTTTTTACTAATTTTCGCAAACTACTGATTTAATGGTACCAAACCTTTTACAATCCACAAAACAGCGACGGAGATCTGGTCGCAAACTTGCAGTGGTTGATAAGCATTTTTCTACTAGCATAATAACAACATTATCAAGGTCAAGGATAAAAATTTCCAGATGTTCCCCACGCCAGAAACATTAATAAAATAACTAAAATTTTAAAAATTTAAATAAAAACATGTACATAAAACATGGGCGTTGGGATTGTCATCCTGGACTAAAATCCCTGTCTGCAAAAAAATTTTAACTTTTTATATATTTCATGCCAGTTAGAAAGACATTGATTAATGTATATATTTACCTCAAAATATAAGAATAAAATATTTAGTACGTTTTTTTCCAAGGCAGTTAATTAGTTCTTTTAAGAGTTATTATAGGTTGTGATTTAACAAAGAAGCGTCCAAAAACTCCACTATATATACTGATCATCATTTCATGGGCCTGTGGGCTTAAATCATTTCATGGGCCTTTGTAAATTAAGAGGAAGCTTATTAGCTGGTGCATTTGGTTTTTTTAGGTAATTATGGTGTTTAGGGATGTAAACAAGTCAAGTCAGCTCACAAGTATTTTATGTTAGACACGGTTCAACTTGAACTCGCACTCGTAAATTGTATGCTCAAAAAAATACTCAATTTGAAATAAGTAGCTCGTTGAACTATGAATGGAGCTTGAACTAAGAAGTGTTCAGTTCGGTTTGGGTCGAAACTTGAGGTTGATATATTTGAATTTGATAAAATACTTGACTTGATTCAACTAGTATATTATTTTTTATATCAAGTTTTTAATATAAGTAAATAACTCTTATATTATCAATACTTACATAAAAAATTATAGTATTTAATATGTTGCTTAACTATTAACTATTTAGCTTATTTAATAGTAGTAATACCTAGTCCTTACTGTAAATTATTAATGTCCCACAATAAAATATATCAAATATAACTTATCACATTTAATGAGACTAAATTACAAGTATATACATGTCATAAACATAGTAAGTATTTACTTATTTAATTAATTAGTAATAACTTAGACATGAAGCAGTTATAGACCACTTATTAATGAATACTGAGAATTATTTATTACTTACTACTAAATATTACTTGCTACTTATCACTTTATCATGCTATAATCAAGTTCACCTATTTCATTCAGCTTGGCTTGGCTCGACTCATCTCATTATCGAATATAAACTAAGTATGAACAAGTAAACGCTCAGCTCGAACTTGGTTTGAAATATATAAACTAGTAATGAACCAAGCTTGAACAAACTAGTTTTAAAACAAAAACAAGAACAAAGTGGTGCTCGGTTTAGCTCAGTTTATACCTTAATTTTATCCGTGGACATTTTTATCTAAAATTAATTATTTTTAAGAGATGAATTAAACCCACAAAATTGCACTTGGTCCGGGACGTGACAAATAGTATAACAACTAATTAAGTCCACATTAGACAGTGGGTGAGATAAAGTAGACACGAGAAAATAATACTTCACGAGTTGTTTGAAATGAATTCCAAGATGGAATTCCTTAGTAATGAGACGTAAATTATAAGATTTTCTAGAACCTAGTCCTACACTCAATACTAAAATATTATATTAGGAGATGGACTAATATAAGATTTTTAATTTTGATTAATAATTCTATAGAGAATTTAAGCCTATCATATATATTGCAGTCAGGGATCGTTACTCAACAAATTATTATGATGCAAAGGTTTTGCCTAATCATGCAAATTAAAGTTGGCATCTACAAGTGTGTGCCACGCAGCTTTTCTCTTTTCTCATTTTCTTGCACTTTTTTGCTTGAGACGAAAATTGTTCGGTTTCCAAGAACAAAATATGTTCTATGACGACAGTTTTTGGCATTGATTTCCAGGACAAAGTGTCGGCAAATCATTGTACTTCGTTCGTCCGGACTTTGAGGCACAATTTTGATTAAATGGAGGTGAATATTGCGACTCAGCTCAACGCGTAGAAACTTAGTACATCTATCAGCATTTGTCATTTGTCAATCAGGGGCAAACGAGACTTTGGATAGTGGGCTCGGACTCGACTCGGTCTGCGTCATGGACCAGAAACCGATCGTGTAAATTTAGAGAATTTTTTTACTCAAAAAAGAGTTTAAAAATTATGCCACTTTCGCTGGCTGTGATTAATTTGATTGTATATGCTTTATATAAAAAATGAGAGAACTAAATAATTATTTTTCTGCTAAAATGGGAGTTAGATATCGCACTCGAGTAGAGTAAGAGATTCAAGTTTTCACTTTTATTTAAAAATAAAAATAAATAAAAAATAAATCAAATTCGATAATATATCTCATCATTTAATTAATTAGTATTTATCTTGAAAATGAGAGCTTATCTCCTAGACATCATAGCATTATAATGTAGACTATAAATCAACAAGGATTTACTGTAAATTGTGTTTGGCCTACAGTGCAATGCATAATTTTAAATACTATGTCATATCACTCAATTGTACCCGTTAAACTAAGTACACTTTTAAATTTAATTTTTTGTACCATTTTAATCAATATTAATCTTTTAATATTAAATTTCATAAATTTTGAATTTTAGTTGAAAATTTTGGTAATTTAATTGATATTTAATAAAACATTAATGAAAAAATATATTTATTTAATATTTAAAATATTTTATTTATAATTTTAAAATATACTTTAACACAGGTTGACTCTATTGAATCATATATATATCCCATGTATACCACCTCAAAAACCAGTATGGTCACTTATACGATATTTAAAATCTTGACGAGTACAGCTCAAAAACATTTAAGAAATCATCCCAACCGTCTCAAAAGTTCACTACAATTATTTAAGAAATTTGGAATGGAAGTGCACTCACTCAATGATGAATAGCACCATATAATCAAGTGATATATTTATATAAGAGTGTATTCTTTTGCTTTTTCATGAGTGTATACACTCATTTGTATAAATTACTGATAATGCTCTGGCCTGTCTAATCTGTGAGCCCTTTTGCAAATTCAAAACATTACTTTACATTTTATGCTAACCACAACCCAAAAGGCCAGCCTTACCACACATTTGCACTAATCTTGTCGGCACCATTGCCTCAAAGCCCTACGGTACTCCACCCAAAAAGCAAAGAGAAGAAGTATATATGCTTGGCGTACTTTGGGACAGCTAAAATATATACCACATGAGATATATACCTCATGATATATTGATAAGGACGGTACCAATCCGATATACTGAAATTTGAAAATTATATCCATTTTATTTATCATATTTGTATCCGATTCAAATCTGTCAAAACATGTTCCGATTCGAATTGACCTAATTGACTAAATAATATATATGATATAATTTTTAATATAAAAATAAATGAAATAATAAAAAACATTATTTTAAATATTTTTAAAATATAATTTTATCAAATACCGCTTATTGGAATCAAATACGGATCATACCATTTCAAATTTATATCTAATCGAAATATTTTAGGATATATTATATATTCAAAAAGTCTGAAGCCTAAAATATTTTCAAACAAATATAAATGGATTAGAATCGGATCAGTTTCACAGTATCGGAACCTATCCCTATAACATAAAAATATAGTAAATATACGAGTCCACTTTTTTTTATGTCCACTTTTTTGTTGATTTGTTTCCTTCTCGATGTTGGATTGCAGAATTTTCTTTGTTCTTAACCCCACCTTTTCTCTGGCATTAAGCTCAGAATAATGTATAATAACTCGGTCCCCCCAAGATATGAATTTAGTCGTAATTCATGGCATGGAGATGTGAAGTAGACAAGACCATTTGTTAACAACGAAGACGTGCCTCCAAAACATTGTGCGAATAAGTCAATTGGTCTTTGAAAACAAAATTAGACAACATATTGAGTATATTGTAGATAAATTTTAATTTTATAAATAAATTATTGTTAAATAATAAGATAAACTATAATAATTTAATATCATAGATATAAATTCTAATCAATTTTAAAGATAAATCTTAATTCAAGATAAAATAAACTGTAGTAATTTGATTTATTTATTTTTAATTTTTTTGTATTTGGATTGATCAAAACTCGTACTTATTATTAGAGATCATTATTGAGTTTACCCTTTATTAATAAAAGTAGATAGAATATTTATATCCGTGCCTCCAATGAAATAGAATCGAAATTATTGACACAAGTTAATTCAATTCCAATCCGTAAGAAAAACATTAGTTTTAAACAATCTAACAATCTCACGAAGTCTTCGTAACAAATACGGTAGGAGAGTACCTAAAATATCTCAACTATACTGAGTGTACAAATAATGCGGGGGGTTTTATTTATACATAAATAATGACTTCTTTCTCTCTAACTATCTATAACTGATACATCCCTTATTTAGTTATGATTTTTTTTAATTTATCTCAGGAAAAAAATAAATCGGTACTTTTTATGTTGGGAGTATCTTAATACTACTTCCCAACATTACTCAATTCAATTTATCTAATTGAGTTCTAAACTTTGTTATGTTCACATGTTTCTTATATGTAGGCGTGTTAATCGAGCGAGCGAGCCGAGCTCAACTTGTGTTCGAACCTCGGCTTGAGATCAAACATATATACTCGAGTTCGACTAGAATATCTTTTATATGTGGATTGAACCCAGAACCTTGATGTCATCAACTCTGAATACTTACCGTCTCAACTATCTCATTTCCTTGTTATTATATTGTGTGTATATATATAAATAAATAAATAAATAAAATATAATATAAAAACTATATTATTATATTATTTTATCGAGTCGAGCCACGAGTCGAGTTTGAGTTATAACCAAGTCGAGGTCGAGTCGAATATGACCTTGCTCAAGCTCGGCTCGTAAGATTCCGAGTCGAGTCGAGTCGAGTTCGAGCTCGAATATTTAAATG